>JAMKCH010071649.1:0-47353 GCA_023653785.1 Ophioderma brevispina
CCTTTGCATAATTTGATTCTTTTTTTTTATTGTAATAGTATATTTACATGATTGTGTAAATATTCATCTTTGTAAAGGTTTATCAGGATCTCCTGGGAGATCAGATTACTTGTATTAAGGAAATTTCCTGCATAAATAACGAATAAAATAAATAAATAAAAAACCAATGCGCAAACAATCCACTATAGGACTATTTGAGGATCCCGTGAGCGGAAACGATCCACGTGCGCGGATGCTGCTACAGTGGACTATTTGAGGATCCCCCCCGTTGAGCACCTGATCCACTATCGGAAATATATGAGGATCCCGTGAGCAATAAATCCACTAGCGGACTATTGAGGATACCGTGCACGGAAATGAATCCGCCGTTTCCTTATAGGGACGGAGTTTTTTGCGCACCCGTGCGCAATTATCCCACTAGCGGACCTATTTAGGGATCCCGTGCGCAATTATATTCCACTAGCGGACTATTTGAGGATCCCGTGCGCGGAAATCACCCACCGTTTCCTTATAGGAACGGAGTTTTTAGCGCTCCCGTGCGCAATTATTCCACTATAGGACTATTTGAGGATCCCGTGCGCATTAATACACTAGCGGATATTTGAGGAATCCCGTGCGCGGAAATGATCCACTGTTTCCTTATAGGAACGGATTTTTAGCGCACCCGTGGCGCAATTAATTCCACTAGGACTATTTGAGGATCCCCCTTGCTCGGCAAATGATCCACCTTTTCCTTATAGGGACGGGTTTTAGCGCCCGGGCGCAATTATTCCACTAGCGGACTATTTGAGAATCCCGGCTGCGGAAATGATCCACCGTGTGGTTCGCTTTATAGGCACGGAGTTTTTTGCGCACTCCGTGCGCAATTATTCCATTAGTGGACTATTTGAGGATCCCGTACGCAATTATTCCACTAGCGAACTATTTGTGGAGGGGTCGCAGATATCCACTATGGATTGCTTACATAACTCTTATTTTGGTGCCAATGGATTGCTAGGGATCGGGAAGTCCAAAACCTCCGTGCGATCCTAATTTCTAAATTGCTTATATTTCAATGTTTAAACATAGGCTTAATTTCGTATTTGCTCCTATACTAAATTAGAAATTTTTCTTTTTTTAATTTTAAACCAAAGAAACCTTTCTCAGCTTCATCCTTCGATGTGGGATATTTTTATGGAAAGCTTTACATCAGAGGCAAAATATACTTTCCTTTTTAGAGACACGCTGTGAAATCTTCTTGTTTTGTCACTGTCCTGAAGTTGGCATGGTATCGTTCGTCACTCTGACTGTGTCCGGCTAGATACCGATCCACTGTGGCCACGCTCCGTAGCCGTAACGGCTACCTAACCACAAGCCCGTTTTGGTGGTTCTATAGCCGTATACGGCTTACGGACCCCGGGTTTCGCTAGCCCGTATACGGCTATCGTAAACACTCCATTTTGAACTCCCCTATATAAGAAATACACGGTTCCCCAAAAATAAGTTTCTTCGCCCTAAAATTCAGGACATTTCGTTGCATAACGTTCGCTTAGAACTGGAAAAAATGATTGTAAAATTTTTTAAAAGTTTGAATAGAGGAACGGTTGCTCTGCCACAAAAGTCTTGCTTTTCAAACAACAACTTTGGCAACGAATCGTAGGCGTTTCATATAGAAGTCCCATGCTGCAAATGAGGTATTGCCATTCAATTCCTGTCAAGCCCCACTGCACAACGTCACACCGCGCATTACGTAATCAATTGTTATACCTCATTGCATCAATGGGACTTCTATATTAAAACGTCTACATCAATAAACACTTCCTTTGTTCCAAAAGAGATTTCCGAAAAGTAGCACTTTTGTCGTCTCAAAGGTCCGAAGGTAAGAAATTAACAATTTACACAGCAACGATTTCATTTCCATATTCATTGCGATATGAGGTAATACGCTTAAGAACTTACGCATGGGGCAAACCATAACAGAAAAATATGCAGGAAAATAAAGGAATGAGGTTTGTAGGTGTAAGCTTTGGAATTAGTCATGTTTCTTGGCATTTTATTCTTTTTTATGAAACGATAAGGCTATGTTTGAAATGACTGTTTCAGAATCAAAATAAGCTTGTTTTTTTGTCATTCAGGGTGACACTCAATAGTCAATTTTTCCTTCCATGCCACTGATGACTCGTTTTAGTGGGTCCAATGCTCTGTTTACCAATTTACGGATGTTCTGTTGATGAATGTGGTGCCATGCTCGCTGGATAATTCCACCGCGTTGAGCCAGTTCTCCTTTATGTGTCGGATCTGCTTCACATTTCGAGTGGGGTTGGCCTACTCAAATATCATCTCATTGTTTTCTTGATTTTGTCTTGCGTGTTTAGTTGTTTGCCTATGCGTCACGTTTTTATTTAAGCTGATTTACTAAAGACCGCAAGGAATATAAGTGGAATAAATAAATAGATATAAATAAATAGAAATTTGTTTGAAAAAGGGCGGGTTACAAAAAAAAGAAACCTGAATTATGGTAATAGGAAGTCTCTTGAGGTGTTTTCACACCCAAATGTTAGTTCCCAATTCTGGGATTCATCTTTATATATTTCTTTCACACTCCAGTTTCCATTTCTGGTATTGGTTGTAAAAATGAAAATATCTCACCAGCTAACCATCGGACGTTTTCTGAACGTTCTAAAAAGTAAAAACGTTCCAAGTTGGTTCTTTGGACCGTCGTTGATAAAAACGTTTTTTGGAAGTCGTTTTGTTGTGGAAGGTTTTGGACGTCCATATAAAACGTTTTATTGGACATTTTTAAAACGTGTTTAGACGTTATTAAAACAAATTAAAAAACCTTTTTTTTTTAAAAACGTTTCTAAAACGTTATGAGAACGTCCAAAACAGTTGATTAATTTGTAATTATTAAAACGCTAATAAATAAGAGATAGAAGAAAGTAATCGGGTACTAATCGGAGCTTATATTGCAAGGAAGGAAAATCACATCAGGGCATATAAACAAGTTCATTTGCCAACACAAATTACTCATACCTGTTTGGGATTGAACCTGGGACCCTTTCGCCGTGTGAAAGACCAAACACTTAACCACTACACCAGCTAGACGGCGACTAATAATAGTGAAGGGTAATTTCTATATATAGGCGGGCGCTGTAGAGAAGAGCGGGTTGTATCTTTTTTTTTTTCAAAAGTGCATAGTGACCTATTAAGTGAACCCAATTTCAATACCACTGAAATTTATACACATTCTGTGCTGATAGAATTAAATGCACGTTGATAAATAATGCCAGGCTTAAAAAAACAAAATAGGACTATAATCTGAAACGGTTATTGCGATTTCGTTTTTCTATATGTTGGTTTTTGAGCATTTTGCCAAAGTTATTAGGACATTTTATACATTGGTAGAGTCATCCAGATATCTAACATATGTTACCCTAACCGTATAATGTGACATGGGACGTTTTGAAAACGTTTTAAAATTTCTTATAATAAGAAGACTAATAGAGGAATCCAGAACCCTAGCAAAAACGATTTATAAACGTGTTTACAAGCTTTATAGACGAAATCGAAAACTGGGACCAATCAGAACCCTAACAAAACGTTTTAAACTATTTATAGGTCTTATAGACGAAATGAAATAGATGAATGAGAACCTTACCAAAACGTTTTTAAAAGGTTTTTCAAGGTCTTATAAGACGAAGACGTAATAGACGATAAGAACCTAACCAAAAAGTTTTGTGTTTGTGTAAACGTTTTTTGGACGTCATGAACTGTGACTTAATTTGGGCAATGTTTAGTCAAACTTCGACGTTCTGTAAACGTTTAAACGTTTATTAAGGACGAAGACGTAGCGGACCTAATAAAAAACGTTTTGTGAGCGTTATTAAGACGAGACGTAGCGGAATAATTAAAAAACGTTTTTTGTAAACGTTATTAAAGAAGAAGACGTAGCGGACCTAATAAAACGTTTTGTGAACGTTATGAAAACGTTTGTGTTGCTGGGATGATGGCCTATTCTATGCCATTTCTGGCAAGAGTCGGCCTACGTGGGTAGGCCTATAATAATCATGCGTTTATGTTAAAAGTATACGAAAACGGCATAGGCCATGTACTAAACTTTTAAACCATTCTTTCGAATGGGTATTATGTTGAGCGGCGTACTATGGTCTTTATGGGCAGTTTTAGGTGAAATTGCATTGATTAAGTTTCAAATAACATAACCACCAAATCACCAAATTACTACTATTTGGTTAATTAGAACAATCCTTTTCGGGATTTGCCTTTAAACAACCCTCCTATATATGCGACAGTTTGACGAGCTTCCTTCAGGATATGCAAAGGAAAGTAAATGTCAGTGAGAAGATAATTATATGTAATGGGACAGCAAGTTGGCAGCCATTTGGTGGCCATTTTGATTTTTGACTTCAAGGAAAACATCAATGATTTAATTTAAACAAAAACGGAATTCTTTGAACCTCAAATACACTTCAAAAACATGAGATATAGCTAATTATATAAAATGGCGGCCCATTTGGTTCTGGCGTGAAGGAAGTCTTCAGTGATTTAGATTTGTACATGATTGGATTTTGACCCCCAAAATGCTAGTTCAAAAAACCACTAAAATCATCAACATCTACTTTAAAAGCAGAGATATAGCTAATATGGCGGCCTCTTGGATCTTTTTTGCCCCAGGGGGATTTATGGGGATTTGGATATGTTGTTGTATGAGTGAATTGCTTATCTGGTGCAAAAAATCAGATCATAAACAATTTTTTCCGGGTTCAAAACAACCCCAGGGACCACACTATCCTGTGCGGACGGTACATTTGTCAAAAACATTGCTTTTGTTGTACTGTCTTTCAAGGCGTTTGTATTGTTGAATTTATAAACTGTCAATGTTTGTTCATGTAACGTACATTTTACATACCAAAAACGTATATTTACAATGTATTGAAAATGAAGGTTATATTTTTAAAGAGCACATACTGATTTCCTTTCCAAAAGAGTAAAATGTAATTTTACTTTCAAAAAATTAAAAAAATAAACTACATTATATCAAATAACATGCTAAAACATAACTTTTGCATCCAAATTATATAAAATATTCTAATAGTAATATTGGTGACTGTTCTGGGACAGTTCAAAACATTTGCATGTGTTCCTTTTGCATCTAAAATTTCTTATTAGTTTGAACATTTCATATCTGAACGTGAAAAATTGGTACTTTTACAGGACTCAAATCAAAGTGACATACCAGAATTGGGTAATTAATCATACAAGCAATCAATTTGATGTTAAGTTGGGATAGTCAATCTCCTTGTTCTAGATTCAATTTATCTTGGAGCAAGCAGTTATGTAACTGAAACTTGTGAAATCAATATTAATCTAGCATATTTCTAAAATTTACTTTGAAAATACACAATTATACGATAAATACCATTCAGAACCTTTTGCACTATTTTTTTTTTTGGGGGGAGGGCTTAAAATCGGTAAAAAAAAATCAAGGGATTTCAATGGTTTTCCACAAATTTGGCATGGTTTAACCCACAAAATTTCCTCCACCTTTCCTAGCAATTAGTGACATAGCAACTACAGCATAGGAAATAATAATGTTGACAAGGTGTAACGTCCGCATTTTATTTTTTTTTGTTTTGTTATTAATGTCTTTTTATTTTGTCTTGTTTCTTTCTTTTAATTTCCTTAGCTTTTTAATTTGTCAAATAAAATTAGTAGTCTAGAACAAATATACTAATGTACTGATACAAGGCATGATCCACTTGGCAAAGAAGTTATGTAATAGGGTCATCTTAAAGACACTATCAGTGATATGAAAAATATTTGAAATTTGCAGGAATAGCTTCAAAGTGAAGAATAAGTCTGTAGAATTCTCATAAGTTACCTTTTCCAGCTGTAGAATTGACAGAAAAGGAAGAAAACGGCAGTGTTCCAAGATACGATTCTCCATTCAATACGTGTTGTAGCAAGTGTCCGTTCGGACAGTAATGACTCAAATCTCCGATTCTGTCCTTATTGAGTTGCTTCTGGTCTTACCATTTGCAGGGTATGTTAGGATACCTGTACTTGTTACATACATGCAAAAATCTGATTTTGAAAATCTGATTTTTGATGATTTTTTCGATTTGCTGATTTAGCAAATCACTGATAGTGTCTTTAAAGCTGCTTCTCTATATATATACTGCCATAGCGCTATCAGAAAGTAATGACAAATAATTGAATGAATGGTTAAAATTACAATTAAAATCATATTAAAATGCCAATTTTTTCACTGAAAAGAATTATAAATACAGATTATGATTAACACTTAAGAAATTGGGAAGGAATTTTCCCATAGAGTTTGCACAGTAAAACGGTAGCAATGTCCAAAAATGATGAAAGTGTTTGTTTTCGCACATAAAGGGTTAATTATTTTTAATGTTCATAATAAATTGTTTACTTTCATGTATGTGTGAATTAGGCCACCTAGGGACCCACACCCAGATACCACTTTCCCGTGGGAGTTTGATCATGACACAAACCCAAATAAATGGGGGTCACGTAAGAACCACATACCACAAATAAAAATGAAATCCGACCTTTGACCTATGACCTATGGCCAATTGAAATTGTCAACTCTTCGAACAAGAGTGGTTCGCACATTTCCACCCTCACAACTCCAATATAAGGTTTTGAACCAAATAATTCTTTATATCTACTCCAGAAACCAATTTAAAATAATCATGTTGCAAAATATACAAATTTTATACCATCTTGTATTTTCTCAGAAAAGCCAAATCTCTTAATTTTTCTTCCATAGACTTACATAGTTTAGACCACAGCAGGACAAAATTAAAATTGATGCTATCAGCATATAAAGGTTATTTGATTAAGTATTATAATTATTAATTACCTCCTAAGGTAAGGTAATATCTAAGCAATAAATCCCAAGATTTATTACTTTTATAATTTTTAATTAGTAAAATATCATGATTTTTTTCACTTCCTAGTGCCCAGGGGGGGGGGGGGGGTTCCTAGGGACCCAACCTAATTATTCTAATGAAGCCCGTGGGCGGATTTAATTTTTTGTGGGGTATCAGGAGAAGCGTCTTCCAAAGTCAACAATTACAAAAAACCTCCTGAAAAATTTTATTGCGTATAACGAGAAATCGCAAAAAAATCAATGTGGGGGTACTATGTGACCCCCCCCCCCCCCCGGGCCACTAATTGTAACCCAACACTAAGTTGCAACAGAAATCAATTCCACAAATTTTATTGAGTACCTTCAAAAACAACATATCAAAAGTCTACTAAAACCAAAGGAGTGTAACATAGGGCTGGTATCTGAAGGGGAGTAACTTTGGTCCGAGTTTAACATGTTTAGTCCTACAAGAGTGGGACCCTTTTTTCTTCCAACATACTCTCTAAAATGTGCTGTACCGGGTGAGAAATTCCTCATTAATGCATTGGAATGACCATTCATGAAGGATTTTCTCATTGTTACATTTTAACTTTCACAGTATTTTGAAAGACAAAAAGGTCCACGCAGATAGGACTAACCCTGGTTTAAACAGGCCAGAACTAAAGTTCGACTCCCTTTCAGAATACCAACCTATATTTAATTAAGGGGTAGGGTTTATACAGGAGTCAAAAATAAAGTATCAAACGCGTCGAAAAGTATGCCAAAGTTTTCGTTACATTCAAGGATTAAAAAAGGTATAGTTGCCATATATGCAGGTGGTAGTTCAATAGTTATGAGTCAAAAATAGGTCCAGTCACAATGGGGTAATACAATTTTCAGATAATCCCGTTCGTTATAAAAATGGGTTCAAATTGTTCGTCTAATTGTACAGAACCGAAAAATATACTGGTGCACCACTAAAATATTTGTTGCATGATTGAAGCCAAAACGTGTGATTGGGGGGCTACAGGTCTATGGGAGCTCTTGAATGCTTATATAGAAAAAGTTCAAAACAAGATCTATTTACATTTACTATTCAGTGGGAAAAAATTTAACAGTTTACAAACCAGTCCGATCCAAAAATCGGGCAATTCCATGAATTTACCCCAGGATGACCTGGAACTGTTCTGAGACGTAGATAGGACACAAACTATACTTTTTACACTTTAGGAGTAGCCGTAAGCCCAATAAATTGGACATCATTTAAATCAATTCGAAAAACTCTAATTTTTTTAGCCCCTGTACAAAAAAACCGTTCCCCCTTAGTTCTACAACAGCGTTCCACTAGGTTGTTTGGTATATTATAGTATTTAGACTTTTAAAAAATATATAGTTTTGGACTATTTCAGAGTATAGGAACACAAAATGTTTCTGCTGACAATTTGTGTGGGGCTCAAATATACCATGATTGGACTATTAGTGCTTTTTTGAAACCTTGAAGCGGTAAAGCTGGGTATGGAAAGTAAAATCCTAAATACCTCCCTATTGCTATGGAGTTAAAGAAAATTCAACATGAACACAAAGATGAATAAAGATGATTAAAACTAATGATTAGATTTATTTACTAATTCCTTGTCCACATAATTAAACAATCCCATGTAGATGCCATATAAAATTCGAACGCTTACATCGAAATTAATAATGTGTACTCCTTGAATGCCAACACGTTGGTCAAAGACGCAGAGCTAATTGAGCGATCCGATGATTAAATCAGCAATTACCAATTTACAAAAATGCTACCCGTAAGAGTGCGTTCCTTTAGTAGTTTGCAGAGCATTTTATTTGCAGAAGTGTTTTATAAAGTTTGAACAAACATGATCAAAGGTCATTTAGGCGTTTGGGTGGTCACAGTAAACTATTTGCAGAAAGACAGTTGACATATTTTGACTAACGGGACCGACAAAGGTACATAGGGTCTTAGAGGCAAACAGGGCCACAGGGTCACATGAGGTCATACGTGCATTACCCGCGTAGGAGCAAAGGTCATGCTAGGGTCATAAAGGTCAACAATGTGCTACACTCTATATCCATATATCACGCCATGAAAGGAGAGGGTCGAGTTATTCTTCTTGTTAGATCCGCTTATGATTTTTTTTTCAAAAGTGCATTTTTATTTAAATGCAGTTAAAAGCATAACAGCACATTTATTGAAGACGCTCCAATTTTCAAATTGATATTCTGAACAGTTATGTTGCACACTCATTCATCATTGGAGTTGTTTATCTGCACCTTTCTACATTTTGGCACATTTTGGCTTCAGATGTTTCACATGCACCCAAATCCAGGTTTTTTAGCAAATTAAGCTGTATAGGGATCAACCATGGAAAGATTGAAGGTAATGGTCTAGGAAACTACACCTGAGAATAAGAATGCTAAAAAAGGCGTATTTATAAACATAATCGATTCTGTAATAAAAATGGATCCCAGATTGATTTAACGGCAGAGCTTGCAATGCTAAGTTTATGGTGAAATAGGGCCACCTCAAGAAAATGACCTCTAACTTGACATGCCTTGAATCCAATAACAACAACTAATGAATGAGCGTAGACATATACATAGGCTATTTCCTGGCTATTTCATTATTGGAAGGCTGTTTCTAACAGCCGTTGAATTATTTACGGAGATCTCCGATATTGATTTGCTAATTACAAAATCCCTTCGTTGCGAATATAGGACATTTTCAAGCTTAAATATTTACACGTATAGTTAATAGCCGAAAAAACTGCAAGTGTAAAAATCTCACATTTTTGAAAAAATTGGGCGCTCTTCAAAAAATGGGCCATTTGCTTTAAGGGACGGGTCAGTGGTTTTTGGAGTAGGCGTGAAGGTAATCGCAACTGCACACTTTACCAGTCAATTATCCAACAATCACATTGGGTTTTGTTTTTTGACTAACTAAAGTGACCTTTCTCAAAATGTGGGCTAAACGAGGGTTCTCCAATTTCCCCACCAGTGGCTTTTGGATGAGTAGGGTGCCAGGGTAGTCCCCGGGGTAGTCCTAAAGTAGTTCTCCCTCAAGTCCTATAAGGGAGTGGTAGTGTTACGGGTAGTCCTACAGGAGAGAATATTTTACAAGGTCCAGCCCTTGAGTGACAACACATCTCAATGACCAAACTCGCAGTGTCTGTATGCTTTTTTGGGGAAGGGTGACTTGCAAAGATCAACTTTAGGAAGGGAAAGGTGACAGAGTAGTCCTACAAGAAGGGCCATTTTACAATGTCCACTGCTTCAGTAAAGACCACAGAGTAAAGACATCCCTCAATGAGCACTCGTAGGGTCTCTTCGCCTTTTTTTGGGGGGGGGGGGAGACTGGCAAACATCAACTTGGAGAGGGGTCGTGTGACAGTGTAGTCCTACTGGAGGACCTCTTTTGGTTTTATTGTATAGTGCTGAGCAGTCCTATGAGGTGCAATGGTGTGGCTCGAAAAGTCCTACAGGAAAAACTTTTGGACAGGTCATGTATAGGCAGTCCTACGTGACGGACCATTTTACCTTGTCCGTCTTTTCAATAATCTGAGTAAGATATTGCTCAAAGACCAAACTCGCAGGGTCTCTTTACCTTGCGGGTGGGGCTTGCATACTTTGGGAGGGCAGGCCTTTTCTGGGTTTACTGTATTGTTATTATATTGCATTGTTAATGACATTGAGATAACCTTCCAGAAGCAGCAGAAGTTTGGAGCAGTCATCATATAGATCTAACTGCAACGTATAGAGTCTGGCATCAAGGTCTTTACCTCAAGCTACTCAAATTCTTCCCTGGTGTCAAGCTTGTCAAGTTCATAATGCTGCTTATCCAAGACAGATCTTTTGTCCTGGAGACATCAAATGGGCAAAGCAGTAGAAAGCGCAAACTTCGGAACGGTGTCCCACAAGGTCCTGTCCTGGCACCCAGTCTTTTCAACATTCATGTCTCAGATATGCCAAAGGGATTGTTCGCAGTACTCCTACGCAGCCAATACGACACATGGAATAGCTGCTGATTCCTATGAGGCCTTAAGATCACTGTAAACCAATTCTTCCACCGATGGCACTTGAACCCATTGTGTGTGTACACTCTATTTGCACCTTGCAAATCAATGCACAAAAAGAAAACTTAACATCAATCTAGTGGAGATCAACCGTCACACGACCCAACACCAAAAGTACCTTGGCGTCACAGTGGACCGCAGCCTTACTTCAATCGACACGGTATCGACAAGGCTGTTGTCGACAAGGTGGGCTGACAATGCACTTCTCCTGGCGTGGGGACAACCATGGAAATATATCGACAACAAATATTCATGGAGGAGCCTTATCACTTTTGTAACCAGCCTATTCCAGTAATCAAAATAATTGTAATTCCAAATGCCTATTGACTTTATGGAATCTTGAATTTAAACCATACTTTTTACTTTCACCCTGTTTCAATAAGGAATTCTAACAAATCTGTGAAAATAGTTTTGGTATATATATCATTAATAAAAAGCCCAAATGACCTCCAGAAGTTCGTCCACTTTTGCGTAAAAATAGTTCAACCAACCTACCAATGGGCCGGGCTAGTAAAGTGTGGAGTTGAAAGAGTCAAAGTGAGGTAATTTGTGCTCAATCTAAACCTTTGTGTGCTATAAAGTATATAAAAACAAAATTGAGAATTGGCATTCAAAAGATTGATTGTCGACAATTGTCGCCATCGGGTTTTATGATTTACCAACAGGTTTTATGATTTACCAACAGGTCCACAAAAAAAATACAAACCGATACCAGCTCTATGCCGAGATGCAGTCTCAAGTCAATCTCCTCAGAAGGCTCTCAGGAACTGGATGGGGTGCGTCTTTCGACACTACATACATCAACTGTTGCTTTGAATATGCTGCACCAGTATGGAGTCACAGTGTACATTCACACAAGATTGATGTCGTTCTGAATGATGCAATGAGACTTGTTAGTGGTTGCCTTTTGGCAACACCTGTAGAATAACTTCCAATTCTGTCTGGTATAGCTCCTGCAAACCTTAGGAGGAACTTTCAGATGATCAAGCACGCCAAGAAGTCTGATGAACCTGTTAGCCTAATCCCCCACCAACACCCTTTGAGGATCAGAGGAATTCAAACAAGAAATCATTTTGCTACCCAATCCATGATACTGCAGTCGCAGTATCCTTATCAATCATCCTGGATCAATGACAGATGGTCTGAGCAATGGTCATCCTCTACCTTGAACCTAAAGCACTAAAAGCAGTTTGTGGACAGCCCAACTAGCAAGTCCATAGGCTGTGACCTTGGGACAAAAGCACAGGTCAACCTCAACAGACTCAGAAAAAAGGGCTGATTTAACATAAATATCTGTTTCATTTCCCAATTTCCCCCAAAAAAAAAATTCAGAGGGGCACCCTTCCCCCACCAGGCCATTAGTTGTTCCGTTGGTTCAAGCAAGTCAAGTTAGAAGTCATTTTCATGAGGTCTCACTATTTTCACAATTGAAGGGACAGAAATTTGGTGTTTCCAGTTCCGCCATTAAATTACAATGACAGATCCCGATTCTAATCACAAAATTGCTTTTATGAAAAATACACACTTTTGATCATTACCATTTGCAGGTATAGTTTACTAGACAATTACCAACACAACTATGCAAAAACTGTGAAAACTGTTATTGCTTTAAAGCAATAACAGCATTTTTGAAGAGTGTCCCCAATTTAAAAAAAATTGATATTTATGCAAAGTTATGTTGGTAATTGTCTATGAAAGTACACCTGCGAACGAGAATGCTAAAAAATGCGTATTTAGGCCTATCATGAAATAAGCGATTTGTAATTAGAATTGGGATTCCAGATTGTACCTAACGGCAGAGCTGGAAATACGAAGTTTACGTCCGTCCATGATGAAATAGCGCCACCTCAAGAAAATGACCTCTAACTTGACTTGCCTAATCAATACACAACTAATTGATAGCGTAAAAACTTACATGGTGCTATTTCCCGGCTATTTCATATTGGAAGGCCGTTTCCAGCAGCTGTTGAATTATTATCGGAGATCTCCGATATTAATTATTCTAATTACAAAATTCCTTCGTTTATACACAGGAATCTTTTTTGATGCTTTAATCATCACAGGTATTGTTTTACTAGCCAGTTACCAACGCAACCGTGTAAAAATCTCAATTTTTTTTAAAAATTGGGGGCGCTCTTCAAAAAAATGTGCTATTATTGCTTTAATGGGCTTATGGTCGATCATTTTATATCTGGAGTATTAGTATATTTAGTACAATGCTTTATATTGCATGTCTTATTTGCCAAGGCTGGTTCTCTGAGGTAACCCCTGGGCCAGCAATACAATTTTGTATGTTTGTATGTGTCTGGTGTATGGTCAGAGTGCATTGGCACGCATGACTTCATATGCATGCATTCTCTCCTTTTTGTAAGCCTCAATCTAAGGTTTATTATGCCATTGTCAAATTATGGACATGTGCTTCACACCAGGGGCGGCGCCAGGGTAAAATCATAGTAGGGGTGAAACATTACATGATTAACTCATAGGTAAAACCTTTAATTTTGCGCAATTAATGAGTTTTTCATGAATTTTGGAACCCTCAGGGGGCGGCCACCGGCAAGAGTTCCCCCTTTCAAGTTTGAATGTAACAAACTTGTTTTTATTTTTGGCCTTAGGGTTAGGGTATTTATAGTGTTAGGCCATAAAAACAATTTGGATGTTTACATTCTGTAAAAACAGGAAGAGTTCCAGGGGGAGGTGGCAGTTTGTGGCAATTTCTGGAACAAGGATGCAGACATTACTGCCAGCTTTATCAAACTTGAAAACGCCTGTGGTCATCAGCTCACAGACCATTGTATGTATTATGTGCTAATCCCGGCGTATCCACCTTTCAATTGCCAGATCAATATCTAAAGCACAATGTCTGAATCCCGGTCTGAATGCTTTTGAATTGTGTCGCAAAACATGCCTAGATAACATTGTAAAATTCTGTCAGGGATGTCAACAACCTCGCTTTTCTGTTACAGAATGCCACAAACTGCCACCTCCACACATGGAATTTTCCTATTTTTACTGAATGTAACATCCAAATTGTGGAAGTGATTTCAGTAAGGGTCCTTTCATTATGTCAATTTTTTTTTTCATGCCATTATGTCCTTTAAATTGTTTATAGAGCTAAATAATTTGTATTAAAGAGACAGGGACATTTCCAGAAAGTGCCCCATCCTCCATCTTGTTCAAACCTGGGTTTTTTGCATAACTGAAATGCCTACCATGGTATTAGATCCAACATGAAAGTGAATAAGCCAAATACACCGTTGTTATTTAATAAGATCATTCAGATGATGATTTTGCAATTTGTTGTGGACAAGCAAATCAAAGCATGCTTTCTATTAGGATGATTACAATTAACAGAAAAGTTCAAAACTCTTTTGGTTTTCTCTTTTAGTCTTGTTTGTGCAATCAAATCTTCAAAAGTTCTTGGTGGTAGTTCTAAAACCACTCATAGTAAGTTGAAAGAAATTTGTATCCTAAAAAAAATCTCCTGTCATGGTCAGGTCAGGTTTCCTTTTAGGGCTGCTACTGGTATCCTGTAACATCATACCTGTCCCAGGATCGAGTTGTCGGCGGCTAAACCATCACCCCCATCGATTTTCTAAGGAAATCGGATGAGGAGGGAGGGTTAACCCTGGTAGGAGACTACCTACAAGGGTCTGTCAGCTATGGAGAGCTTGACGGACCTCCACACATGCTGCCTTGTATGGTGGGCATAGTTGCCCAAACGACTAGGCCCACCGCCCGAAACTGTGGATTGGCATCAGGAAGTTAATCAAGTCTTATCTTTTGCTCCAATAAAATCCTCACACACAGCAATATTGCTGCGGTGAGGTGAATCCAGCCACCCCCGTTGACGGGGACAAACCGGATTTAAACTTGGGTTTAACTAAAAACTAACTTTGAGACAAGTAGAATTTTCCAAAATACAATCAAAGTAAACAACCACAAAAATAACTAGATTTTCACATAGTATTGTGGTTAATTTATTACCACGTCATTGCAACTCATCACACAACACCTAACTAAGACATGAATATAACATTTTCTTCTGTCTTCTCTCTTAAAATTCCATAAGTTAACAAAAAAAGAAAGAAACAATATTTTTGTCTGTATTTACCCTGGAAACAGGCATATGTGTGTTTGTTTTCAAACTACTTCAAAGATTTTACAATGTGCAATATACAATTTAGTTAGACATGGAATAATTTAATAAACGATATATAAATATAATAAAAGGTAGGTTTTGGTATGTACTCTAGGAGCGGTAACTTCATTTGACTGCCTGTTAATGAACCACCAATATTAAAAACCTGGAAGTTAATCTCTACTCCAAGGTACCTTCAATTATGAAGTGTCTTAAATAATGGCACATTTTTGAAGAGTGCCTCCAATTTTCGAAATTTGATATTTTGGCAGTTAT
The DNA here is from genome assembly GCA_023653785.1 of Ophioderma brevispina. NCBI lineage: Eukaryota > Metazoa > Echinodermata > Ophiuroidea > Amphilepidida > Ophiodermatidae > Ophioderma > Ophioderma brevispina. The sequence goes on from JAMKCH010071649.1 coordinate 15,380, forward strand.
GTTGGTATTTGTCTAGGAAACTAGACCTGCAAACGAGAATCCTAAAAAAAGCGTATTTATCATAAAATAAGAGATTTTGTAATTAAAATTGGGATCCCAGATTGGACTTAATGGCAGAGCTGGAAATGCTACGTTTATGTCCGTCCATGATGAAACAGTGCAACCCCGAGAAAATAACCTATAACTTGACTTGCCTGAACCAATAAAACAACTAATGGATGAGCGTAGACACGTACAAGGCACTATTTCCCAGCTATTTCACATTGAAAGGCCATTTCCAGCAGCCGTTGAATTATTATCGGAGATCTCCGATAATAATTATTCTAATTACAAAATTCCTTCGTTTATGACACAGACTTTTTTGAGCTTAACCATTCACAGGTATTGTTTACTAGCCAGTTACCAATGCAACCGTGTAAAAATCTCAATTTTTTTAAAAATTGGGGGCGGTCTTCAAAAAAATGTGCAAATATTGCTTTAAGACACCTAATATGACACTTAAGATATTCCTAGTGTCAGCTATGACACTTATTAAATTTATGACATTCAGTAGGTAACACTTCACACCTATAATATCAATTGATATTTGGGTGTCATTTCTGACACTTATCAGCCAGTGTCACTATGACACCAGGTAAACCAGAAAGTTAAACATTTTTACTTAGAGATCAGTGACCCAGGAGTCAGAACTTCATGATTTCCTATTATTAGGTCACATTTCACACCTATAATATCAATTAACATTTAGGTGTCATTTCTGACACTTATCAGCCAGTGTCACTATGACACCAGAAGTTAGACATTTGTACTTACAGATCAGTGATCCAGGAGTCAGAACTTCATGATTTCCTATCAGATTGAATAACTTCCAAGTTTAGTATAGGGTGGGTGATTACCATACAGGGTGAGCAAAAAATAAATACAAACATCTTTATTTAACCAAAATCATCTTTTCCCCTTCCCCCTAATGATTTTGCAGAAACTATACATCAAGCAAAGATCAGATGCAGATTACATATGCTTTTGGCCATATGCTTATAAAATAAAAGTGTAATATGACCCGCTTTATTGAACGATGCAACCTTGCTATACTCAGCGAAACCAAATGCTGACAAGGCAATCTGTTTATAGACACCAATGTCAGATCATCTATACTGTATGCGTTTTTATCAACAGCTAGTGGAGCATAACAAAAATAGCGCTCCATGGACACAAACTGTTTTCTTCATTAAAATTAATAGAAATACCAATTTATTCCATAATTTCATATTTTTTAGTTGGGGGAAAACATTTAAGTCTTACAAGAAAAACTAAGTCTGGGATAGCTTTATTCCTGAGTAGTTCTCCAAGAGCACAATGTGTTGACAAACACTAAAATATGCCGTCTGTTCCATCTACATGTATTCAATGGGTAGACGTTTCATACAGAAGTCCCATGGATGCAAATGAGGTATTACAATTGATTCCGTCATGCGCTGTATGATGTTGAGCAGTAGCGCTTGACGGAATGAATGGCAATACCTCATTTGCATCAATGGGACTTCTATATGAAACGTCTACCATTCAATGGGAAGTAAGGGATGGGTAGCAACTCGGCTCTCAACAGACCAGGGTTCAAAGTAGATAAAAACGTATCACCATAATTCTCATGTCTCACAACCTATGGCTGCTTCCTAACAATAAATAGTCACTGGTTCAAAAACAAAGTCCTCGAGTCAACAAACACAGTGAAGTTATTGTAAATCGTGGTGATTGAAAGTTCTGTATATGACTTGGAAAGGAGGGCTAGGTAATTACCGAGTTATATCACGGGGAGTTATATTGCTATTTTGTGTGATCACTATATTAACATATTATGCAACTGGTTGTAACTCGCCAATTTATAACTCACTATTATACCCTACCTATGAGCGTCATCCCTGCTGAGCCTATATTGCTATTTTGTGTGATCACTATATTAACATATTATGCAACTGGTTGTAACTCACCAATATATAACTCGCTATTATGCCCTACCTATGAGGTTCATCCCTGCTGAGCCTGTCTGCCAACTGGCTGCCAGGGAATCAAATGATCTTCCCATGAACCCACTGATAGGCTAAATCAGAAAATATTTGTTTGGGGCTGCCACTTATAATTCTAATAAGACCTGCTAAAATACACATATTTTTCATCTTTGATGAATATCATACAAGACTCAATTTTTTCATAACATTTTTGAAGTTTTGAAGAAATTTTGCAATCTACATCCAGAAAGCTAAGTGTGCACAGTAACCATGTGTCAAAGGGTGCAATTTTTTTTTCAATAAAAAATATTGTTCCACAGGGCAAGAAAAGTCTTTGGTAGAGTGTTTCCGTATAATATTTTTTTGCTAACTCTGTATCCAAGTAATCATTCCATAACAGGCAGTACTCAATGACTATTTACAAAGTTTCACATTTAATGTGACAAAGGTATATACTTCTATAAATATATGGTACCAATAAAAAATCAACAAGTGTGTTTGATCATAAATATGATACTTACAATTTACAATCATGCGTAGGCTCTATCGGTACCAAGATGCCGACACAATCATTAAATATAGAAATAGATTTTTTTATATTTCATTGAACGTGAAGTACATTTATTATGATTGGTGATAACGAGGAATATCTACTCTTTGTATTCGTTAAATATATGATACAATCACAGAATTTCAATGTACAAATTGGTGAAATTGAGTTGTTCAAATCTTAAAAACAAAATTTTGCAATACATAATTTTGTCCAAAAAAAAAATGATTTTTTTGTTTTTCAGTTAAAGAAAAATAATTTTGCACCATTTTTATTTTACATCTTCATAATTCATGATTTTCATGTCAAACCATCCCTTAGATGATTACAACATAATGACAGAAAGAAGCAATGTTAAATCCAGGAGGCATAATTTGTTTGTGTTCATTTTTAAGTCTCTGAAATAAAACCTTGTCTAAACGGGTGAAAGTAACATTTTGGTGGGATTCTTAAAGAAAATCGAGGGCAACATTAAAAAAATGCTAATGTGGTGCCTAGAATTTAGCAGTATGTTACAGTGCTGGAGGACTTGAGTTCGGACTCGGACTCGAGTCTGATTTTTCAAGGACTCGGACTTGGACTCGGACACAGGGACTCGGACTTGGACTCGGACACAGGGACTCGGACTTGGACTCGAGCCTTTGAGGACTCGGGGACCAGCGAGGACTCGGCTTGAGTCCGGCAAAATTGCACATTTTGCACAAGTTATTTTAGATGTTTTTACTTTGTTTTTACTGTAAATCGTTGGAAACTAAGTTGCAAGAAAATGTTTTCGTTCCAAATTCTGCACCAACAGCCACTCTTTGATGAGTACAAATGCCCCAATGCCCATAGACAATATCGATATCGATAGTATTAGCGCCACCGATTTTGATGAGCTACCTAACAGACTAATAATTTATGCAGTATGACGTATTGACCAAGGAAGAAGTAGCATAAATTTCACAGCACCACGTACAACTGGCAATCGATAAGCTACTGTTTTCAACAAACAGTATGCCTCCACTCTCTTGATCGAGTGTCCTACACCAATTTATTTAGGATCCCTGTGTCATTTCATGATCAATTCTTCCATCAAAAGTTCGCAAGTTTGTAAAGCAGCTGATGCAATTTTTAAAAAGGAATTTATTTCTTGTACTTGTTAGTTTAGACTCAAATTTGAGTTAAAACAATGTCAAGTGATCTGCCAATGACAAGTTAAATTTTAATTAAACACTTACACAACCAGTGGCATTGGCTATCCAGTCGAATAATAAATTTGGTCATTCGCTTTGCATTGAGGACTCGGGACTCGGACTTGGACTCGGACACAGGGACTCGGACTTGGACTCGGACACAGGGACTCGGACTTGGACTCTGACTCGGATAATAGGGACTCGGACTTGGACTCGGATGGGGTGGACTCAACTCCAGCACTGGTATGTTAACAACAAAAAATACGAAACAACATGTGTTCTTTTCAAATGACATCTCTTACCCAATACAGTTGGAAATATAAATCTTCCAATCGTAAAAAACATGATAACCAAGTCGATACAAAAAACATGGTTTATAATAAAGTTATAAAACCAAGTAAAAAACCTGTTCGGAATCAATCTTATGTTAACATTATTGATCAATTTTGGTTTACATTATGGCTGAAAAAGAAAAAATTCAGCCATATATTTCCAATTCTTTAAAACGAGCAGAGAAAACTATCCTGAAGACTTGATTTAAAGGAATATGCGACAGAGTCTAATATATACTGGCTGGGTCATAACGACCTAGCCGTTAGTCAACAATAACAAAACAACAATAAAAGTTACAAACATTATAAACCAATTAAAGTGTTTTTTCCCTTCAAAGGTTTTCTAGCCAAATTATTGGAAAGGATACTTCTTTCCAATCAGCATTTTAAATTAAAAAAAAAAAAAACCGTGCCTTACTTTGTCTGCATGAAGCACCAGCATTAATGTGACAATGTATATTGGGCGGACATGTGCGTCCAGTGGATACAACTGGACCGACTCATGACCTAAGGTCCTGGGGGGGGTGGGGGGGGGGGGGGTGGGGGAGGGGTGGTGGGGTGTTCGAGTCCCGCTGAAGCCAATGGTTGTGCACTTGGCAAGGCTCTTGACTCGCTTGCCTATCTCCACCCAGGGGCAAAATGGGGAGCTGTTAGGATTATTGCCTGAGTGCACACCAAAGTATGAGGCTGCCATTAGGCATTTGTAAGGCAGCTGAATATTCTGTGGCAGCGAATAAATGTAAAGCGTTCTGATTACATTGTGCAAGGTTGCTACATAACTGTTGACATTTTTAAATTATTTTATATGTCAACGAATAGTGCAGGTGAATGGTTTCATATACTAGTACAGCACCAAACCAATTAATGGCGGTGGGCTGGACGGGGGCTCTGTCAATACAAGCATTGTGTAGGGCCCATGCAACATTTTCACTTCTCAAGATATGAAACAGCCATCTTTTTTGTTGAAATGTCAATTCAGTATGAAAATGGGTGCATGTGCATTGACGGCGTCTGCTGCACCTGGGGGAAAAAACGACCTGTTACTGTTGCCAAACAAACATTTTGTGGGGTCACAGGTAAAATGTTACTTTTTCTTCTTAAGAGTGGGACCAAGATTCCTTAGGTACCCCTTTAAATTATAAGGGGAACACAAAATCTTTTGTATATATGGCCAACACTTACAAAAACCAACCTAAGGCCAAAAATAAAAAAAAACCATTTGTTACACATAGAAAATTAGAAGGGGTCAACACATGGAACTCATGCAAATAATGGCCACCCAAATAGAGGCTTGCATGCACAGAGGTCAATAAGGTTCAAGTGGTCAAACCAGTTTTCCAGAACCCCAAGGGGGGGGGAATGCCAGAGACTACAATCGAATCAACTGGAATGTTCAGGTGAACCAGGGTGCATGTATTGTATTCGTCACATGCTTGGGTAAAACTGCAGGGCAAACCAAAGCCAATTTAACATTATTTAACTTCATGAAAGGAACCACCTTATACTTGGCTTTAAATGCCACACAGTCTGCAAAGCTTTCTGGGAAATCCCTGTTTATCATTTGGTAAGGACAGGGGAGACATAAACCGAAGTGGACAAAATCAGACTTCTGTATTTGATACCTGTGATTTGGTCGTTAATATGCAAGATCCTGTGAGGGCGCCAGCTATCATGCACAAATGTTATTGACAATTTCGTGCGTTTGACACTTGCCTTCTATACGATGGCTGCCAATATACACACATATGCATATAATTTCAAAGATTCAGAGATTAATTATTTCTTTATGTAGGCATAAATTTGAAATATCAACCTTCCATAGTATTTTCATTTGTATACATCCTACCAATATTTGATGTGAATATTGTTTGGACAAAAAAAGGTGACTTCATTCAATTTTATCACTGTACAGGGGGGAAAATTCTTATGTATGAATAATAGTGAATTTTAAAATGCTCTCTCCACCACCAGGTGGTGGTGTAAATAAAGCAACCGAGGCATTTTACAAAGAGGTCTTAATATTGAAGTGCTGTATAATGGCCGTTTAGTTTTCATCAGAATTGGCAGAAAACAGCTAGTGTCTTAATAGAGTCACGGACTTAACTTGTACTAAGCTTTTATTTATGTTTTGTTAGTGTTCATTTTTCCTATTCCATATTAATAAGCATATTCAACCACTGCCACTATAAAGTGATTTTGGCAGTTCGCTAAGAGGTGGCAATTTTATCTAATCTTATGAACGAATCAGAATTGTCCTGGATGAAAACGATACTGAGTACCGGTATTTACAAATATTTCTAACGGCTGTTTCCATGCCTGAGTCGAGAGGACAAAACAAAGCAAACTTTGCGGATGAGGCATTCAACTTCACCTGTCAATCACAGTAGAAGAATCAAGTGATTGGTTGAGTGAAACTAAAGGGGGGGGGTGGACATTTCCACCAATCATGCATGCTCAATCTTTCAAGCCAATCACAGAAGATTTTTGTAATGATTGACATATCACATGAATGCTACGACATTGCCTTGTTTCATCTCCAACTATACCCATATCTTGGGAGCAATAAACCCCCAACAAATAATGCATTCTATGGTCAGTTGTTAACTGAGATTAACAATGATTTAGGGGAAAGGTTTGAACCAATACGACCACCTGTTGCTGGATCGCCTTTTTCTCTGTTTATCAATACTACACTGAGCCAACTTCCTTAAAATGGAGTCAGTACAAAATATGCCATGACCTTGTCCCTTTTTCAGTTTTGTACTAAGAAAACCTGTCAAAAAATATACTTCGCTTTTGTATCAAATGAACTATTAGCCACTACCAAATGTTTATCATAATGGTTTATGGTACCCTGTACATAACATTAATTTGTACCAAATGGACTATAAAGACACAGCAGAACACAGATGGTTGGTCAGTGTTTAAAGCCTCTGCATTGATTATCACCTTATCATTTTGAACAGATCTTAAAGACACTATCAGTGATTATCCCGAAAGATAAACAAATATTTAAAATTTGTAGGAATAGCTTAAAAGTTATGGATAAGTCTGCAGGCCTCCCATTAGGTATATTTTCCAACTGAAAGGTTGACAGGGAAAGACAACAGCATGTTCAGAGATATGAATCCCCATTCAATTACACGTTGTAGTTGTAGTAATTGTCCGTATGGACAGTAATGACTAAAATATCCGACTTTATCCTTATTAGGTTGTTTCTATACTTATATCTTGCAGGGTATATTAGGATACCTATACTTGTTCCAAAAATGCAAATATCTGATTTTTGATGATTTTTTTGATTTTCTGATTTAGCAAATCACTGATAGTGCCTTTAATAGGCAGGGACTTTTCTTTCAGGCATCAAAGAAATGCTGACTTGCATGCACATCTGTTAAACTGTGCTGTATATTTTATCTCACTAAGAGTCAAGCCCGATGACTATTTTCTTTTTTAGGTTAAGCAGGCGTGAAACGCTCGCATTCTCCTCTAAAATGCAGCTCATATATATGACAGTAAAGATGGGTATATAGTAAAAATGCGAGCAAGAATTGAAAGAAGAGCTAACTCACTCGTAACTCTTGATGAGACAAAGTATACAGTGTGAATACTACTCATCGCATATTTCTATAGTCCATCTGCCGCTTTTAAGTAGAATTTTGATCATTAATTTTCTGCATTCATTGATTATGCCACTTTTTTGGCATGCAAATACAATTGCGTGGTTTTAAGTAAATGCCCTTTAAGTTGTGTCAGTTCCATCTTTAAACTGGACAAAGTGTATTCTTGATTCAGCCCATGCTACATTGAGCCCTGCCCATTTGATAGGACAAAAACTGGTGTGTTTTTTTTTCAATTGATACATCTCCTTTTGCAAAGATAATCATTAGACGTTTTTTTTTTATTTCTTTTTTTGGCAAATAAAGCATTAAGTATGAGATAAGTAGAAACAATTTATGTAGGGTATGAACAAGGAGCTATAATCTAAGCTCACAGTATTAGAATTTGGCTCTTGTGTCCCAACTAGGGAATTATCACCAGGCAGGGAAACCTTGTGAGTGGATAACATTTCTAAAGTCAAAACCTATCCTCTATGTGAAAATATCAATGCACAATGTAGTAAGGCCTATGTGCATATCATACCATTATGCAGACGGGTCAGAGAAATTACACGTCAAATGCAGCAGAGTCGCATGTGAAACAGTTGGGTATCTTTCAACTTAACGACAAGCGTTTCAATTTAATACGATATGACAAAGAATTGTGACTTTGTCTTTGATTATATTTTGAAGAAAGCTCACAGGAGATTTTGTTAAGTAGGGTGGACTTCTTGCTTAATCACATACAATGAATATTGACATTGGAAGAAATATATATATTTCTTACCAAGCAATAAGTTGCTCATTCACTGAATCTGCCTTTTACAGGGTTCCCAAAAAATAAGTTCCCCCCCCCCTAAAATTCAAGGACATTTTGTTGCATAACTTCGCTTAGAACTGGATGATTGGAAAATTTTTAAAAAGTTTTGAAGAGAGGAAACAGTTGGCTCTGCCACAAAAGTCTTGCTTTTCAAACAACACCTTTGGCATCAACACACACTCCCTTTTTCCAAAATTGATGTTGGCAGAAAAAGTGGCACTTACCGTATTCAAAGGTCTAAAGTAAGAAATTAACAATTTACAAGAACGATTTCATTTCCATATTCATTGCAATCTGAGGTAAATAAGCTTAAGCCATTGACGCATGGGTAAACAAATAAAAAAGACAAATATGCAGTAAAACAAAGAATGAGGTGTCAGCTTTAAATACTCATTTTTCTTTGCATCTCTTGTTATGAAAGAAAGAGGTAATATCTGAAATGCCTGGTTTCAAATCAAAATAAGCTTAAGTGTTTTGTCATTTAGGGTGAGACTCAGTAGTCAATGTTTCCTCCATCTGCACTGATGACATTATTTTAGTGTTTACACATGCTGTTAACCAATTTGCTGATGTTCTGGTGATGAATGTGGTTCCATGCTCGCTGGATAATTCCACCGTGTTGAGCCAGTTCTCCTTTATGTGTAGATCTGCTTCACATTTCGAGTGGTGTTTTCTTACAGCAAATCTCATCTCATTGTTTGTTTGTCTGCATATTTGTCCTGTTTGTTCATTTGTTTTCCTATGCGTTCATGTTTTAAGCTTATTTACGTCAGAGCGTAATGGATATAAAGAAAGGAAATGAAGCCGTTGTTGTAAATTGATACTTTCTTGACTTTAGACCTTTGAATACGGTAAAGTGCCACTTTTTCTGACATCATTTTTGGAAAAATGGAGTGTGTGTTGATGCCAAAAGTGTGTTTTGAAAGGTAACCATGTTTGTGGGAGAGCCAAATGTTTCCTCACTTCAAAACGTTTTGAAATTTTCTAAACATCCAGTTCTAAGTGAAGTTATGCAACAAAATGTCCTCGAATTTTAGGGGGGAACTTATCTTTTGGGAACCCCTTATATTGTAGCCTCCTATTAAACTATATTTTAATTATTAATGATACTCCAAACTGTTTTCCAATAACACTGCTTAGACCCTAACCAAGAGTATATCGATGTGTGATTGCAAGAAGGTCATAAGTGCAATATCTCTCATTTGCCACAAATTCTAATCAAACATACTATTATGCCAAGTCTTTGGTCAGTGGCTCTTGAAATGGTTCTTCAGGTAACACAGGCACCTGAAGAACTATTTCAAGAGCCACTGACTCAAGGAAAGAAATTAAGAGTCATCCTAATATATGGCAGCACAAAAATGTATCACATGGCAGCTATCGCACTTACGACCTTGCACTTGCCTGACATGTAACCCAATGAGTTCAATCTGCCAATTGATCTCAAATGGACCTTCAGTGATTTCGAAGCCAATCAGCAACATCGTAAGAATGATGGTAGGAATGAGGGCTAGAGTTAACATATTTGGAAGCTGCATTTCAGTTGGTTACTGAAATTAGTATGCGACTGAATTAGCCAATCACAAATGGTGTACAAAAAGGCAGGTAGTGTTGGGGGGTTAATTGTGTTGTATAATAAACAAACATTAATATAATATGAAAAGACTTTTTGTTTGCATCCAATTTTAAGAATCAAGACAAAAACAAGTTTCGTCCTCCTAACAATTGCTGCTTTTCAGCTTCCCGTTGAACGCCGTCAGTTTCGGTGCCGTCCGCACGTCCGACGAGGACTTGCTCCGCCTTGTAACTGGTAGCGTTCCTTCAGCTGATCCAGGGCATTCATGAGACGGGCGTTGGCTGCATCAAGAGCATCTATTCTCCTCTCTTGTGCGTCGATGATCTTCTGCTTAGCTCCGACCACGGCATGCATTTCTTCCCTCTCGTGTTTCAGTTCTTCCTCGACACCCACCAATCTGGAGCAGAAGTAAACAAAATTGGATTTTGCAAGTTCAGTTGATGATTCGATAATGATCTTCTGAACAGAATGACAAAATGCTACACCGATGAACATGCATTCAAGTTGACATACACCATACTACACACACACTGACAGACAGTCATATGCACCATTTATGTTACTCAAATACCCTTGTGGAAAATTGATATCTCCTCTATATTAAATCCCACTCAACCGTGCTAGTCTTAATCCCAATTAATGCTGCAGAATTCTGCAGATTAAATCCTGGTTAACTCTGCAGAATTCTGAAGTAATCCTGAAGTGACTACAGTTTGATAGGTCTGATAGGTTGGCCTCAGAAAATTTGGTAAGAGCAGCATCAGTATAGCATAACACCAAACTACTGACACCATTATTTATGATACGGCATGAGCTGCTTTTTGATTAGCACTTGAGCATACACCAGTGATGTGGTTTGTTGTACGGTGCATGAATTTTCCACAAGGGATTAAAGGGGCAACGAGAGATTTCAGATAACAGGTGTCCCTTAAAAATGTGAAAATCCTGATGTTTGCGTTTCCTATCAAAAACATCCCCATCTGAAAGGATTAAGCTGAGAATTATTGCTTTGGTACAACAATTGTGAAATTCCTAATTTTCTATAGAATCAAATAGGAAATTCATCAGATGTTTTATAATTGAAATACAAGCATATAAAAATCACCTTTTTTTGTTTTCACTTAAAGACATTCTGTACCAAAGTACAAGGTAAAACTTTTTGAGTGTCTAATCTATATGAAATCACTATATATGACACCTTACATGGATGCCTCAAAATCTCTCGTTGCACCTTTAAGTAAATTATGATATTATTGTTAATGGTTTTGCCCAATAATGTACATTTATGTCTGAAATAATTTTTGTCTGAAGAAAATGAAAAAGAAATTGAAATTTATGACAGTTACAAGCTTGAATCATGACAATGATGTAGCAGAAATCTATCATTCATGTTTGCAAACAAAACAGAAAATATCTACAATGTTGTAAAATAATGTCAGCAATTTATCCGTAACCATCCTTACAGTGATATATTGAATACTCACATATGTTACTCTTATATGAATGGAATTATGCTAACCTTATTATAAGCTGATGATTGAATGCCAAAGCAAAGGTGAAATTGGCTTAAGTTAACTTGGTGAGCATTTTAGTCGATTGACTCTGAACATTGAAGTTCCACCCAATTTGTATGACCTTGATGTACCTCTACCAAATATGAAGGGAAAAAGTCCTCAATCTTGTCCATACCTTTATTTTTGAGAACTGGGGTCCATCATGTTCTAGACTGTCATTTTTTTAAGTGCGATACACAGTACAAAATCACAGTATCCCATCGTGCACTATTTGGGAGAAGGGATCATGTGATACTTACACAACAAAATTCAAAATACAATGTTAGAAATCATACATGATGCTTGTACAGATACATGAAATTCTTTGTCCAATCAATCAGTTGAACAATTTTAAGAGATGCATTTTCTGTATTTGTACATGTAACAGGTTAAGATGGGCTGGTATTTTCAAAGGGAGTCTAACTTTAGACCTGGGTGTAAACCTGGGTTAGTCCTACATGAGTGGACCCTTTTTTCCTTTCAAAATACGCTAAAGGTTTGCTGTAACAGGTGAGAAAATTCCTCATGGATAAGCCGCAACGGCCCATCCATGAGGAATAATTCTCACCTGTTATTTTCAACTTTCATATTTGTTGAAAGGAAAAACAAAAAGGTCCACTCATGTAGGACTAACCCTGGTTTATACCTGGGTCTAAAGTTAGACTCCCTTTCAGAATACCAGCCCTGGTGTTTATTAAGCAAGAGTGCATATCACATATTTTTATATCACATGAAAGACCTCACCCTGAAGTGTTTGATGGGACAGCAGGAGAAATTGTTACAGACCGTTTAGGCATAATGTTTGCACTATTATTTTTTCACTATTTTTGGACACAGGGCATTTTTTCAAAATTTGTTCTTTTCAAAAACAAACTGTCTCAGAAAACATTGGCTATGTGCTACACATCTTTTTAATTGCATTGTGGCCCTTTTTTTAAAAATACTTCATGCCAAATTATTCTTTTTACTGATGACTAAAAACGATCCAAAATGGCTTGATCAACAGAGCACTACATGGTAAATTCAATTTCACATCCCTATGCACACTGGTTTCTGAGACTAACCTTTCTTAGTTCTATGCATGTTTACAATGTCGCTAAAGCCCATGATATACTACCAGTCGCAATGAGCGATATCTGCTCGTTGAGCATGTGAGCATGCGTAACACTTCATTTTTTTTTTTTTTTTTTTTTTTTTATATCACATGAAAGACCTCACCCTGAAGTGTTTGATGGGACAGCAGGAGAAATTGTTACACACACACAGACCGTTTGGGCATAATTTGTGCACTATTATTTTTTCACTATTTTTGGACACAGGGCACTTTTTAAATTAGGCTTTTTTCAAAATTTGTTCTTTTCAAAAACAAATTTTGTCTTAGAAAACATTTGGCAAAAAAGCTATGTGCTGCACAACATCTTTTTAATTGCATTTTTGGCCCTTTTTTTAAAAATACTTCATGGCCAAATTGTTCTTTTTACTGATGACTAAAAACGATCCAAAATGGCTTGATCAACAGAGCACTACATGGTAAATTCAATTTCACATCCCTATGCACACTGGTTTCTGAGACTAACCTTTCTTAGTTCTATGCATGTTTACAATGTCGCTAAAGCCCATGATATACTACCAGTCGCAATGAGCGATATCTGCTCGTTGAGCATGTGAGCATGCGTAACACTTCATCTTGGATCAAAATCTGGTATAGCAAGCCAATTGCTCGCTGTGACTAGTAGTGTGTCATGGGCTTCAATATATGGATTCCTCTCTATTGACAAATATTTTTAATGCATCAACAAAAGTTGTGCTGCAAAATATATGTACTTAATGGACAGTGACATGCCTAGGAACTTGGGAGCTAAGAGCATACCTGGAGGTGAAGGGCTAATAAATACCAAATAGGCTAATTTTGTGTACCTTTTCCAAAACCTTGGGCTACCCCCACCATGCTCCCCCTCCAGGATACCACCAAATAAATATTAATCACTTAAAATGTCTGATATTCAAGTTCGATAATGAAGAAATGCTGATCAAAGCCATGTATGATGAATAAAGTGAAATGTGGGCTCACTATTTAACTACAGCTAATACTAATGCTATATCCTGTGCAAGCCCCAAATCTTTGTGTAAAAAAAACCCCTGTAATCCCCAAATTTATGAAACATATCATTTTTTGTTGTAATTAATCCCCTTTTTTGTGATATGATAAAATAGTATACAAATGATGACCCAAATAGCACTGAAGTCCACTTTTTCCAGAAGTTGCCGCTCTCCCCTAATAATTCTTGGCCAACGTCCGTGCTTGCAAGCAGCATGAATGATTTGAACTTTCCCTTATTCCATGTGTATCTATTCCAATTGACAGGTTGAAGAAGATCAAGTGGCCATCTGAGTTTGTCTGACTTTTGTAGTAGCATGGCTCTCTATACTTGGGGTTACCATGTGTTTTCAGTCTTTTTTCCAGAATTTTAATCAATTTTCAAGGTTGCACCCCATCACTGATGAGTGTTTTTGCACCTTTCGAGGAATGTTCACAATCCATTAGCCAATTGCAGTTTAGGGGTGCACGTCATATATTAAAGGGGGGTGGAGTCTGGGGTATACGGCTGTTTTTGTTTCTACCAAAAGTGGTCCAAAATACCAAAGGCAGCAATGTTTTTTATTTCCATTTTTAAAAGTTAGGTGTGAAATTTTTTTGTTTCACTAGTGGGCGAAGTTTTTTTTTTCAAAAACTTCCATCCACCCTTAGGCTAAGGCACATCCCTTACTAGTGTCAAAGCATACACGGACCGATGAGCACAAACAGTGTTGCCAACACCGTGCTTTACACGCCCAATTGGGCTACTTTTAAATGTCAAAAAGTGCTCACAAAGTATCATTTTCAGCGGGTGCCATGGGCAATGGCAGTTTTTTGTCCCATAGAAACCAATGATTAAGGTAAAAAATTGGGTGACTTTTTGCCCTCCCGTGCCGTGCCTAACCAAAATTTCTGTTGGCAACACTTGAGCACAAAGGTTTATTCATAGTCCCATCACTGCTACTTAATGATGTTATGGCTCAACACCGATTGGTCAATCTTGATGTTGACCAGTGAGTGTTTAGACTCGATGTCGGAATAACTAAAATTCAGGGAATTGATGGCGGACTATGAAGGTACCCTTATGAGGTGTAACAGTAAAAATTTTGATAGAACTTATAGATTTTACTAATGCAATCGTAAATTTAGATATAACTATCTGCAAAACAAAAATATTTTTTTAAAAATATTGAAGAACGTTTCAATGTACACAACATGCCTAAGTTATCTTAAGTACAGAACAATGCCCTTGATTTGCCCCTAGAATCCTAATTTGAAAGCTTTCTTATCATGTTAGCAAAGATGAGAAAGATGACAAATGTGCACAAATATTATTGATCAGCAATCAATAATTGATAGGTATTGATCAATGTCAAAATATGAAGTATGGATGTGATGAAGGCACTGCAAATCTATAAGCACAACATCACTATCATACCCAATTTGTGCCAACGTTTGTCACCAATTTGCTGTGGCATTTTCAAGGTCCGAACTGGCTCGGTCAATTCTGCGAGAAATTTTTCAGAACAGAAAATTTAACATAATATTTGACAGCTAGCAGAATGATTTACAACTGTTAGTATCATGAAATGAGGAGTTTAAGTGAAATTAAGTTAAAGTGAAAGATCTGTAAATAAAAATGGCGAGAAGAAAAGGAAATAATTGGAGGCAATGATTATTATGTAGTACTTTGCTTTTATTCACCAAACTTTAAAACAGGCATCGTGAGCAATATTAATGAGAAAATGACATCAACTTTTTAACTTGGCAGAAAGTATATTCCCAACATACTACCAGTATTTTAAGCAAGATTAAGATATAGCCGATATTTTAAGGAATAAAGTATCATTGTCATCACCAAATTATATTATTGCCAATTTCTTAAATGTCACTTCTGTAATTTCTTAAACTTCATTGAGATGGAAGAAACTATTCTGATTGTTTGCCTTTCCAGCAGGTACGACGTACCAACCCATTTCAGTGATAAATCGGGCTTCTCCAATCAGAGGAAACTTTCCCTACCAGGGGAAACTCACTTGGTGAATTGGTAATAAGTAACCTCTTAGTTGGAAAGAAAACCCTCATTAATCAACACTTGTAGTTTGCGAACACCCTTACCAATAAAAACCTTCAAATTCTCTCTAGTAATACAATACTTTGAAAATGACCAAACCAGTACACTGCAAAAATTTACATTTAAATTCTTTGCATTAAAGTTTTACAATTTCTTTTTTGTACTTATTTTTGTTTTATTTTTTTCATATATTTTGCTTGAAGCTTTTTCAACCATAAGAATGTTAAACTGTTCATCAACACACATTTTTTTTTCATATTATTGTGAAGAAACCAATCTCAGTTATCATCGGTTTGTAGCTGATGGTAGACTGGATCCTCTGTGATGACAAAAGTGGCGTCATACCAAATACAGCCAGCAGAGAACCACAAATACTTGGAAGTTCTTTGCCTTTGTCCCTATTTAGGGCGAGCTTATTCTTGCACTCTCTCAATACAAATTGTCTACCACATTTTTGTGGTGTAACAGTATATGCCCTCTCTATATAAAACGTGTATGTTATTGGTTGATGATCAGTTTAAAATTTTATGTTTATGTCTACTACCAATACTTAGAGAATACGCATCTGTGCTTTTAGACAATATCGTTGACTTAGAGCAAAGCTCCCGTTCAAGATAAACTCAATACATAAAATATCACCCTGAACAAATTGTGTCAAATCAAATTCATAAATAATTTGCATATTTTCATTCCCATTTGATGCGGAATGATAAAAAACTGCACAACAAGACTTTCTCCTTTGCACCAACGAACTGTATTGTTTCTAAGCGTCATTGCCTTAGTTATTATTAGTGTTTAACACCAAACAAACACAATACTTAATTTGTATATATTAAGGCACTTTTATTTTCAAAACTTAAAGCACTCGTAAAAGGCGCATATTCCAATTTATGTCTACTGTTTTCTCTAATGAGCCTGGCACTTGCATACACTCCCCACCAAGTATTGCGGGAAACAAATTTGTGGTTTTGATGGTAGAAGCAATAATGCATATTGCAATGCCCTTTTCAATACTGTGCTATAATATTGATGGTTAACCATTAAAATGGCAGTTTTTTGTCTCTAACATCAAAACCACAAGTTTGTTTCCCAAAAAACTTGGTTGCGGGTGTATCCAAGTGTCAGGCTCTCGAGTAAAGAACAAGGTACGTTAAAATCAGAAGCAGCGCCTTTAAACAAAAGATTTATTTACAATATTCACCCCACTCAACTATACTATAAGTTCATGATTAAAGTATTATATTTTACTCCAGTGAAGCAATTTCCCAGCAACTGCAACACCATGAATTCTTTACAACAACTTGTACAAAATCACATGACTACCAATTTTACCAACAAACCAAAACAGCAAAGAAAAGGTTTAACACTATTGCAAAGCTATTAGCTATTCAATCACTTTTTTGTTCATCTCAAAATCACTGAAAATTCTTTATCTAGTAAATTGTTTTATTAGCATCCGAATATTAGATTAATTTTTGAACTATAGACCATCAATTTCTAGGTATGGGTTTACATAAATATCTTCTGTTTCTACACCAAACAGGCCAAAACCTTTTCTCCTCGCACTTCACCATCTGAAACCCATTTTAGTCCAACTTTGGCAGATTTTAATACCAACTCAATATATGCCTGAACTATTTATCCCCTCACACACATTGCTAATCAAATGCTTCTTCTACCTAACATTACAATGATTTAGTTTCATTACTTAAATTCTACTTCATTGCAAACAATTATTTAGTCATGATTGTCAGAGAATTTGCTATAGGAAAAAGGACGTGCAGAATATTTTGGAAACAGACTCATTGGAGAATGCAAAAGCAGTGCAAGGAATAGGCAAGATTAATTGGTATCTTTACAAAGAAGGAGAAATTCCTTGAAGGTCGTAGCAAGTGAGGGACTAAGAGGAACTAGGGGTAGTGAAGCTGCAGGGCCATCAAGTCTTGCTAGATGTGCGATCCATTGGAAGCAAATCAAACCTGCTTGAATATTAGACACATGCATCTTCTAAGGATTTTCAATTGTGTGTCTACTAGATGGAATACATATGTGCATTCTGAAACACCCAAGAAATTTTGCAATCGATTTTGTTGTGAAAACACTAAGGATCATACAAACTCAAGTATAAAGTGCATGCAAAATATCCACTTTATACTTCCAATAGTGCCTGAACACAGTTCTTATTCTCTCTGTAAATCGCTTCAGGTACTGTGCATGATTCATGCTTTCCACGGTACTGACATACATGTGCGACTTTGAGTCAGATCGCCTTCATTTCACAACAGCCTTCAGAAACTCTGGCATCACTCGGCAACATGCAGTTTCTTAAATTCTTGGCATCTCCGTACCATTACAATTCAGACATTTCTTCAAAATATAATCAGCCATTGACAAGTTGTTCAAGTACAGTACAAAGCCTAGTACAGTACAACTGCCAGTCCTGCTCTGGGTGGGATCGACAGTTGTTTACAAATTATCCAAAAAATTATACAACCGGTCATGATCTACATTTAGAGCATCATCTTGGGGCGGTTCGTCTTGGACATCTTTTTCAAGTCCATGACAAAATATTTACACAATCAACCACCATGATTAAAGAACAACTTCAAGCACACATCTGGCAAGGTATAAATATTTCCAAAAGACGTCGACACAAAAGTATTGGTTTGCAATGCCATTTCCGATGTTCTCAGTGTGCAAACATGACGAATGAGATGGCGGGCTTAATCAAGTGATTGGTATCATAAACACTGCTAGCTTAACGCTTGAATGACCCATGTACTTGCAGTCTGAAATTATGTACAAGCTGTAATTGACCACACTAGTCTTCTTTCTCCAATATGGAGGATATGACGTTTGTTTCTTTAAGAGCCGATGAGCGTGTCTCCTCAGGGTAGCCCTGAAGATCAACGCAACTTATTTTTCATTCCTCATTTGGCATAGTTTGAGCACAAGTCGTAAATCATGCATGAGAATTGTCAGTTCAGGTCTTTCTATAGCCCGAATTCTTAATTTTTTTGGTATTTTCAACTCTAGTTTAGCATTTTTATCCAGTTTAAAGAGTGAATTTGATATGAAAATTAAAAAGAACAAATTAATTTTTTTACTAAATTTAGGGGGAAAATAAGTATCTCATGCCTGCTAAATTTGACCTTTGTTGCCTACCAGCAGTGTTGTCAACACTTCACCCACCCAATTGGTCTACTTTTGAATATCAAAAAGTCCTCCCAAAGTGATATTTTCAGCAGGTGCCACAGATAGCGCCAATATCTTGTCCCATAGAGACCAATGATTGAGGTAAAAATTGGGCCTCTTTTTGCCCTCTGGTACCACGCCTAACCAAAATTTTTCTTAGCAACATTGCCTGCTAAGTGCCAAAGTCACATCTCATCTATTGTATATGCGAGATTAAATTGTGATCAATTTCAGATGAATGAATAACAAACAAGGCCTGTTGCATTCTGCATCTCAAACCACAAGGCCTCACAGCCAGCATCTCCAAAGTCCGACAATACTGACACAATCACACATTCAACTGCACTTTTTTACATAAGCTAGCAATCATTGTAAATTACTCATTGTCATGTATCTGAGAACAGTGTAAATTTTATTTCAAAACAAAGTAGAACTTCCTGTCTTCAAGCTTGTAGAAGGTTGGCTGGACATGGTTTGTTCTTGATGGCACCATAATCTCACACCTGCAGCAGAGTGGTTGAGTCCAAAAAACAGACACAGGATTGGACGGCCCATGTGGGACAACCAAATAAAACAATGGACAGAGGTAAAAAAAAACAGATACAAGGGAGACAAAAAGAAAAGAAAGGGAAAATGTTGACAATGATAATGATGGAGAAAACTAACAAGAAAAAGGCCACGCAGACAAAACTGAAGTATTTAACCAGTTAACAAATTTAGAAAAGGTAAAAAATTCATCCAGATCTTGGTAAAATTTGGTTTTTGTTTTGGCTGACAGTTTATGGAATCAAGAGAACAATTATGTCATTGCAAGATTAGAGTAATATATATGTTTACAAAATCTTTATATTAAAGATATTATTAATATTATTTTGATTAATTAACATAATATTAAAGATTTAAATCTAGTAGGTTTAGTTAATGTGTTATTAAATGTCATGTCAAGTTACAAAGTTAGAATCAGAAATGCTAAGTAAAGGAATTAGTTTGAATTAGAATAAGCTAGCAGTAAACAAATTAAAATGATTTGTTGGCAAGTTCCAATTGCATTAAAATACCAACACCATTATCACACACCAAAACACACAGTGACATGCAAAGTGACCGTGAATGCTTTCACACCAAAAAAACATTCAACACATAACATAAACAATGACAACAAAGTTATGTAAGAATGTAAACAACCTCAGACAAGCGGGGTTCACGTAACACCTAACAGCTTTTCTTGTTGATGGGTTACGGTTCCCCAAAATGCATTTAAAATTATATGGCACGATGACGTTCACACCAACTCAAATACGCTGCACGCACGTATTTCAAATTGTAACACTGCCCTCAGTAGGTCCTTTATGGAAGAGGTCTATGAAATTAGATGATCTTATCATAGCCTCACAGTGAGGCAGTGCCCTCTCATGATATTCCACATGGTTCTTCATAAAAAGAAAGAATGGCTGCTGTACCCTTTCTTTCATGAAAAAACTTGTGGACAACATGCAAGAATGGATAATCTTTTAGGTATACACTTGTTTGCATGTGAAAAACAAAGCGTGTGACGACCAAGCCACTTTGGACAAGATGATTTACACACAGACAAGATGATTTACATTCAGAAAGACAATGCACAGAAGTTCATTAATCAAAGATTTGCTTATTTTAAGTGTCCAATCAGAGTAGTGCCAACAAACCAATCAACACCATGCCTCACACCAACCAATTATAAACAACATAAGGCCCATTGTCATGCAAATTTACGAATACCACACCCATACCACAATAAAACACCTTGGATGTTATAGTGTAAGGTTATCCAAAAAAGTTGCAACACCAAGGGGAACTAGGAGGAAAGTGAGGGACCAGGGGTGCAGGACTTAATAAAACTGAGTCTGTTTAAGTACAATATTTCAACACCAAAAAATACCCTAATTAATTAAGGTCTTAAACTGTCTGTTTTATAAAGCAATAAGGTCCTTTGCAAGACAAGTTAACCAAAACAATTGAATAAAGTTCAAGATGTAAATTTATTCACCCCCCATTTTAATACTGATTAAAATTATTGTACAACCAGCCTTGAATTATTACTAAATTAGCTGAGCAGGTTACAAGAACGAGCCCTCAATAATTGCATCGGGTCCATGTCATTAGTACAGCTTACAAAATAATACTGCAGTTTTAGTAAAAATAGCTGTTATTGTTTTGTACTATGCCTTCTATTCCAATATTTACAAATGCCTACGTGAGTCGCTCTATGTCATCAATTTTTACTAACACTTGGGAGCAAATTCTGGCTTAAACATTGTAAATAGTTGGCATGTACACATTTGTCTACATTAGCTCCCATAAAAAAAATGCTTAATTTGTTTTTCACATCGATAAATGTGTAAATAATATAATCTGCACAACTACTCGAGTTCTACTGCAAGCGGGGCTGGCACCTAAGCACCCAAAATAAAAAGTATCTACACCAGCCTGGAAAAACGGAACTCAAAACGGGTAAAGGTGAAAGGTGACGAGCGGGGTTGCTTTAGTGATATAGGTATATGCTGTGAAGTACTATAGTCAAGGGGGCTACATACCAAAACACAGTGTTGCAAGTTAAACACTGATGCAGCAGCAGGACAGGCGAGGGCAGCAGACAGCAGCCAGACATAAAAGAGAAGCCAATACGTCAGTTTTTTTGTTTAATTTTTTTTAAAGCTACAACACACGCTCAAAAAACCTTATCGGTGATGTCAGAATGATGAGGTATTTAAATGGAGAGCTAAGATGTAAGCACTTAACTACATTGATTTGGATTTTAAAAAAATACAGATGCTATGACGGTACCGGCAACATGTAGAGTGGAAGTTGCTAGTGTGATAAATTTGAAAAAAATTCTCTTCTGCTCTGGCTCGGTTACCAATTCAGTCCTGGTTTGAAATGTGTTGCATCTTCTAGCGGCTTTTATTACCAGGCTCTCACACCAATAATCTACTTGGACATTACTCGATCTTTGAAATTTTGCATTGAAACATGTCCTAGATTGGCTTTTTCATAGCAATCCAAAAAAGGTTAAACATCAATTTCTGCTCAGTCAAATTTGGGAGCATAATTTTATAACAAGTGTTAGTACTTTGGATAAACAGGAATATGACACAATTTTGCTATATCGGGGCTGCACCAACAAACACGCAATTCAGCACGCACACATACCGAGGTTGGCAGGCGGGCGGCCGGCCATCCAAGTTAGCAATCTTAAACAATACTGGTAATGCTAACAAAAATACTAACTCTCGGATTAAGACCTTGATCAACACACACACAAGGTGCAGCAATTGTGTTGTGCTGCAGTCATTTAACCTAGCTGTAGTTGGGGTACATAATGTTCTATGTTCAACAGTCAGGGTGCAGTCATATCACAACTTGAAGAACAAACTTTGTTAGAAAATAAGCTTAGTATCAACATCATTGTTATTCACTGCAAATTTTGCAAAACTCGCACACAAAAACTCTACATTTCTTGAAAATCACACACTTTTACTGGTGTTTTAGGATAGGACAGCGTCTCCCAACCCGCGGGTCGCGACCCCAATTGGGGCCGCAGGTTCTTAAGGAGGGGTTGCAAGGCAGACTTTATAAAAAGAAATCGTACATATATCAGAATTGCAACTATGTGTGTTTGGGGTCACCTGTGCTTATTTAGAAAAGAAGATCTTAAGCAAAAAAGGTTGGAACACCATAGGATAGGAATTTAAAGATTAATTTGATTTTATTTTCTTACTACAAAATGAACCAGGTCATGGCAGCATGCTTAAAGGTGAAAAGTAAAGGGTCTAATGTCAGTACATTTTGGGTTAGATTACAAAAATATTTGGCACGTTTAAATCGGTCAACATCTAGTGTGTTCCTGTAAAGCTCAATGTCTACCACACAAAAAAGTGCTGATCATCAGAAGATATAGCAGACACAACTTACTTTTAAGGAATTACAAGTCTGACTGCAGCTTGAGTATTACATTACTTGGGAAACTAGAGTTTGAATTTTACAAAAGGTGATAGTGGGATTTAACACTGACAAAATGTGCAGATTTATCTTGTTTGAAATATGAGAAGTTCCTAACCTCAAAATATACCGGTAGAAAAGTGTGTGAGTTTTCTACTACTTTGGTTAATTACAGCCAAGTGATTCAAGACATCCACCCAAGTGTCACACTGCAATGTCAAGAGAAGTATTTAAGTAAATTGCCTGACAAGACAAAATTACGAAAGCAACTTTCTTTCTCACCTGGTGATAATGTCCTTTATCTGCTTGTCCTTGTCTTCCTGCTGAGCCTTGAGGGCTATCTCGCCTTCTTGGACCTTCTGCTCCATTGCCGTGATGGCCTGGTCTGCCCTCTTCTCCTCCTCATCCAGTTTCTTTTGTGTCTCCAAGAGCTGTGCCGTCAGAGCGTCTAGCTCTTTCTTGAGGTGGCCTATTTCCACTTCGTACTGGAGGAAGAAAAGGTTCGTTAGTTTGAAATGGGCCAGTTAATTAAATCCTCACTTCGATTTAGTTCTCTTTGATTTAACTATTGCCTTACAATAACATGAAATGGAGTTTCAATGGAGAAATAGTTACTATCAACACTTCCATGGAGACAAGAACAACAAATTCTAGTCTCCATGGAGGGGCTTTGATATTTCTTCCCAAAAGGAAGTAAAAAGCACTTGTATTTTAAGGGCAGAGCTATCAGTCAAAGTGAGTGCAGTTTCCTGTAAACAAACTACAAAGAAACTTGTGCAGTTTGACATTTTTTTTTCAAATATGTACCCAATTTTCTTTCTTCCCACCTTTTCTTAAACTACAAAAATCTAAGAAAAATAAATATGGACCAGGTATATGGTAGTATGGCATAATACAAGGCTGGAATTCTCAAACGGACACTAATTTAAAAACCCTGGTTTAAACCAGAGTTAGTCCTTCATGAATGTACCTTTTGTTTCCTTTCAACATACAGTAAAAGTGCAATGTTACAGGTGAGAAAATTCCTCATGTCAGGAATTTCTCATCTATTACATTACACTTTCAGGCTGATATTCTGAAAGGGAGACTAACTTTAGTCCTGGGTTTAAACCAGGGTTAGTCCTACAAGAGTGGACCTTTTTCCTTTCAAAACACTGTGAAAGTTAAACGTAACTGGTGAGAAAATTCCTCATGGATGGGCCGTTTTGGCCCATCCATGAGGAATTTCCTCACCTGTTACAGCATATTTTTTAGAGTATGTTGGAAGGAAAAAGGTCCACTCATGTAGGACTAACCCTGGTTTAAACACAGGACTAAAGTTAGACTCCCTTTGAGAATACCAGCCCTACAAATTGTTGAATTCACCTTAGCATATTACTGGCACTAACCTGTGCTGTTTTAGCCGCTTCTGTCTGCGTCATCTGATCCACAGCTGATGGATCCCTTGCGCGTCTCGTCCAGACCGGCTCCTGTGGCAGCTGCGGCGTCGCGTGGTTTTGTGAATGATTGTACTGCAAGGTCTGCACCCTGGTGGATCGCACAGGCGGCGGCGGGGGCACAATGGCACCGTCCCGACTCGACACCAGCTCTTGTCTGCCGGTGTCCGTCGACTCCGAAAATGAGGAATGCCGCGGTTTGGAAGAGTATTGTGTTCTGATTTGCCTTCTCCCGTGTCTGGTTGAGGGATTGGGACTGTGGGATGCAGTTCTTGTGATTGCGGTAGGACTGGTTACTGTACTTGAGGAGGTAGTCGACGTTGAATTCTGCCGCGTTGTCCACGACGTCGCAGACACATTCTCAAGTGACAAGGTACCCATTCTAGGGGTGGGCTGAATAGGACTAGTGGGGCTCATAAGAGTTGTTTCTTTGCTCATCTGACGCCTCTGCCTTCCGGGAGAGGGTATACCAGAGGAGGGGTACCTAGGCGCCTCCGTGTATTGTGTGGAGGCAGTTGTCATGGATATGGCCGATTCCGACGCAGATTTCTGCTGTTGGACATTGTCCGATGTTCCTTGTGAGGAACTTGTGGGTAAGGATATTGAGGCCGAGTAGGTGGGCTTATTGTTCTTAGGTGATGGGGCTGACCCACTTGGGTGTGGAATTGTGAAGGCAAATGATGGCAATTGCATGGTTCCATTTGTTATATGCAAAGTAGCTTGCGATAGCTGCGTAGCTGAAGGCGACCTAGGGGAGCTGGGAGAGTTGATGGCCGGGGCAGATGTTGATTCATGGGATGGCACAATGGTGGAGAAAAATGCCGCCCTCTTGTTATTGTTCGAAGCTCGAAGCGCCTCTGTGGGCGACTGAACTTTCTCAGTCCTTTGCGGTTCTGCAGTACTGCTGTAAATGGCGCCCAATGTGGGTCTTGGCTTTTTTGCATGTATTGCTCTACTACTTTGGCTTTCGCTCTGAATTTTATCCACATTCGGAAAATATCTTCAATAGCGGCATGGTGCTGTGTGCGCGAAGACGCTTTGGGTAAAGTATGTGACATTACGTCAGGTGATAGAGGCGACACTCGCCTGTCCGACATGGGTGACACGCCGCCGCTAGATGAGGTATTGTGGGAAATGTCCCCGTCGTGATTAAACGACATTGCGTCCGAGTCGGCATTGCTCGGACTACTACTGCTAACAGAGCTGGCGCTATTGCTGCCATCGTTTCTATGCAGTTTCCTTTTCGATAATTGGTAAGCCGGATTTGAAAATGACAAAGGCAGTACTCTCGCCACCGTCGTCTGGCCTTCCCCAATGTTGGCCAAGTTCTCAGCTGACTTTGGTTTTGTCAGGGCATTAGTACTGATTGTCTGTCTGCCTTTGCTTCTCTGTAAGCTAGAATAATTGTGCACCTTCCCGGCAGTTCTATTTATTCTTAAACTTCCGCCATTTATACCACCAATGTCACGTTCCTCAATATGTAAAGTTCTCTCAACAGTCGTGTTAGTCTCCACTTGTCTCCTCATTTCCAACATAGTGTCTATTTTAACCGTGCTTGCCTCAGAAGGCGACGGCGATTCTGGCTGGATCAAATCCACAAGGCTATTCACTGTTGACGACGTAATCGAACGTTCCATGGCAATATTATACGGTGGCAACATTTCCACATCTTTGGAATTTGACAGTTCCGCATCCTCGAAAATCTTATCCAGACTTTTCTTGACCTGCGACTGCTGCTGCTGTGTTGTCTGCGATTCGACAATTGTCGTTGTGGTACTGGTTGTCGTGGTGACCGACGTGGATTCCTGTAAGTTCAGGGGCCCTGAGTGGTACGGTATGCTGTCTTCAGGCTGGGACTGCACTTCTGAGATTCTTTTTAAGATGTTTCTCAGTGGACCCATCTTCTCCTCCGAAATCTTTGAACAAAAAGATATACAAAATGTAACTTATAGTACGACATTAGTTTACATGCACGACACTTTGTTTGGTGTTCGAGTTAACAGTGAAGTCACTGGGTTTTTAGGGTTACACGACCTTGAACCTCTTGGAATCGCAGCATTATATGCGAAAAAAGGCAGCACATTCAAAACATGCTGGTGATAATACAAATACACGTAATGATGTCACTGTCAACTCGAGAGCGAACGAAGTATAGTTACTTGAAATGCAAGAATTTTGTTTCCAAAGTATGTTTCCACTGTTCATACTACTTCCCAAAATACAGGTATAATTGAAAATCAACAAGTATAGACAACATAATCTTTATGTTCATAAGGTAATCTTGATGTTCATAAGGTAATCTCTATGTTCATAAGGTTATCTCTATGTTCATTAGGTAATCTTCAGAACAGCCAATATCTTCAATTTAATATGATGGTTGTATGCTACTTAGATCTTTATAGTAAGTGTCCTATGTGTTGATCACAACCCGTTGACAGTGTCTGATACTGGCTTGCCTGTTGAAATTATGTCAGAGGTGACATGATCTATAAATCCAATATTAGAAGTCATCTCAGTAGCCATAACTCCCATATTTTATAATGAGGAATAACAAGCCAATTGACCACTTGCTAGTTCTCTTGTTCTGGGCTGAAACTGGCTGCTGATATCAGGTGGCATTTCATTCCAAAAACTTTGGACCTGTGACAGCTCTTTACCTCAAGTTGAAAGAGATCTGTGTTCTAGTTCATTTTAAGAAATTTGGACCTGTGACAGCTCTTTACCTCAAGTTGTTGATAGAGAACTTTGTTCTAGTTCATTCTAAGAAATTTGGACCTGTGACAGTTCTTTACCTCAGTTTGTTAATAGAGATCTCTGTTCCTCACCAAGCCCATGTCACCTTTTTTTAAGTTACTCAATATGATCAAAATAACCTTAAAGTTTAAGATGTTTTCATAATCTTTAACTGGAGGAAGCTTTCCTCCTTTCTGTCTGGGTAATGGTTCACCGTACCTTGTCTGCATCTTCCAGGGCCTCAAGAAGTAGCCCATGTAGCACCGATAGCTCTTTGCCCAGATCAATGTAACCGTCAAACTTGACAGTGTTTCCATGGTTTTGGTCCGCCTATTAAAAGTAATTTTGTAAATTGAGTACCAGAGAAGGATACAAAGAAATCAGTACCTGAGCAGGATACAAAGAAATCAAGGTACACATGATGGAAAGAATGTCTATGCTCCATTTCCCTACCTCTGTGATGTCAGCGTGCGCTTTGGCGGTCGCACAAGCAAAGCGATAGCATTTTTACATGCACCCACAAAGACTGCATATCCTGACACGTGCATAAAAGCTGGTCAAGGTTATGACATCACTGTACAGAGGTAGAGAAATGGACTATAGTAACAGAATCAGATCGATGATGTTCATGTTAAAAATTCCAAAAGAGATCATGCTACAATTATCATTTATGCATACACATGCAGATTCCTCACTCTGCTGTACACCATGTAGTAGGCACCCTCTGTGTACTTCTAGTGTGACTACAGGGTACCCACTGTCTAAATACCTACACCTAAACTATTGCTGAAGCATGTCATTGGGGTACACACTCTACGGGGCATACGGCAGTTACCTCACATAGCCCGGATGCATGTACTCACTTCATCTGGAACACAGTGGTCATATAGACTGCAGTACCTACAACTTAACACAGTTTCCTTTCTTTAGGTAACAATTGTGTGCAGAATCTGACTGTTTACTAACCTTTTTAACAAAAAGTGTTTGTCATTTTCTAAAGCAACTAATTAATTAACAACTAAACCCCCTTACATAACCTTTCAATTTTAAGCATGCAGAACCCACAAACCAACTTACACTTACTGAGATCTCGTTCAGGAATCCCTTCATGTTGCTCCACTCGCGCTCCACAAACATGTTCATGAAGATCATATAGTTTTCTTTCACACCAAACCTAATGATAGAGTGAAAGAAGAACAAAGCTAATTGTGAAAACAAGGTTCTGGGTTCTGGGCCTAGGTCACTTGTTTGTTTGGTTGAATGTGACCTAGAGCTGGTGGACTATTACAAAGTCTAACCTGGGTAACAATCTAATTGTACGACTTATCATTTGTCCAGGATCATTTACATCATGCCACATTTGGGCTGATCCATTTCAAAGCTGCATCACCTATAGGGAAGAATCGTCAACAGGAGAGTTTGGACTTCAAATGGAATAGCAAATAGGGCAACTACTTTGAAATTCATACTCCTTCTGCAGAAGATTCAGGTTAAAGGCCAACTCGGAGATTTCCAAATTAGGGCGTACTCAATTTTCAAACAAATTGTGTTTTTTTGCATACACATAATGCTTGTCCATATACTAATCATTGTGTGAATAACTAAGCTCAAATCGAAGTCCTTCATATGGAAAATCACAACTTTGTTATAAAATTCCGCCTCCAGAATCTTTGTTATTCACGGAATCCTATGGCAATGTTATACCGTGTAAAAATGTTTACAGCATGAAAACGAAAAATCCGATTCATCTCCAACTCTGGAATTAAGCATTTTAGGTGACTATCTTTAGTTCTATGTGACTATTTTTAATTACTACACAAAAAAAATTATATTTCGAAATCTCTGAGTCAGCCTTTAAGTCTACCTAACAGGAGGAGTGCAAAGTACAAAGGGAATAGCCATGGTGTAACTTCAATTAAAATACATTTAACCCCTCTGTGGAAGATTAAGGTAAAGTCTTCCACAGGGGAGTATGGATTGCCAATGGAAAAGCCCAATCTAATCCTAAACCATCCTTAGTCTAATTCCTTCCTAATCTCAATAATCTTACCTTACTGTGACACTAAATTTTATAATGAGTTTTCCCCTCCCTCTTTGTCAGTGGTGGATTTGAACAGTAGGCAAGGTGGTAGGCAGGTGTCCACCGCACCCACTGTTCTTCGGGCACCTAAATACAAATATTCTATCACTGTGTGAAAAGCAGTCAATAATGGAGCGTGGGGCCCATGCTGAAATCCCCAAATCTATGGGGTAGTCATGACTCGGCACACGGTGGGCCCTCACACAATTTGCCTACCGAGCAATTTTTCTTAAATCAACCCCTGCTCTTCATATTTCGACTGAGCGTTTTACTTTTGTACAATAACTGACCAAGAGTTGACTCCTGGCATCACACTTACTTGGAGAAGTTTGCCAGTGCCTGCACTGTCTTTGCGATGAGTGTAAGACACCTGGCAGTCTTCTCGCTAGGGTATTCCTGGATGAGATCAAATAGACTGGGGGACATGATGGCAGGACACAAGAACCTCAAGAATATACAGCCACTGAAAACAGAAAAGACACAACAAGTAGATTTGAATATTCATAAAAAAGCTTTCTAGCTTCACACACTCAACATTACCTAAAATTCATACAAGGGCCAAATGATATATTGGCATATTTCTTTCAGGTCAGGTTTCCTTGTAGGGCCTGCTACTGGTATCCTGGTAACCAGTACTACCTGTCCCAGGGCTGAGTTGGCGGCGGCTAAACCGTCATCCTATCAGGTTCTAAGGAAATCTGATGAGGGTAGCTGGTTACCCTGGTAGAATGAAAAAGAAGATCTACCTACAAGGGCATCAGCTCTGGAGAGCTAATGGTGGCCATCCAGCACATGCTGCCTTGCATGGTGGGCATGGTTGCCCAAAGGCTAGGCCCACCCCCGAAAACTGGATTGGCATCAGGAATGGCATCCTGTCAATTACCTTTTGCTCCAACAAATCCTCACACAGCAGTATTGCTGAGTGTGAGGTGAATCCGGCCACCCCCGTTAGCGAGGACAAAACCAGATTTAAAACTTTGGTTTAACTAAACTAACTTAACTAACTTTTTTGTGACATTTCAAATCTATCACTTATTCAGTAGTAATAATAATAAACCCTAGCACATATGGTCATACCAATACGCCCAGAAAGTTACAGATAGATAGTGTGGACTTCAAGCTTAATCTGAGGCTTACCTGATGAGTTTGTCGCATATCTCACTACCGTTGGGTCTCTGCGTGGCCTGTTCTCTGAAAGAATGAAACACCGACTTGAGATCTGATGGGAACTGCGCCGATGAGTTGATGATCTTGCAACAGGCCATTTCGCATAGCATGGTTAGCGTTGACTGGTGTTGCTGAAGTGACCCTCGACTGCACTTTAGTTGGTACACCTGAACACATTAACAGTGATGATGTGAAACAAGTTAACATACTGCTATGCTACTAACTATGGCTAATGGATTCTTGTTAGATCGAGATGCAAGCCAAAACAAAAATCAATACAAAGGTGAGAGCCACCTGATATGAGTTGATTTTAATCAAAGTTTAAAAAAAAAGCATCTCAGGATTTTAACTCTTATTTGTTTATGGTTCAATAGAGAGCCCTGAAAAATATTACTTCACTTGTCCGTTGATTTCTGACAGTGTGTGTGTTTGTGTGTATGTTTGTTTGTTTAAGGTACATCACAGGACAAGGCTGTGAAACATGAAAGGCTCATTCAAGATTTAAGGAGGTAGATCTTTCCAACAAAAGTTGGACACAAGCTTATTCAACTTCTCACTGTCCAAATTCTGCAAATTAGTCAAAAAGGGATCTGAAGAAGTGGGTTTTTATAGTTTTTTTTTATACATTACCTCACAATCATCTTCACCCTCATAGAGGGTCTGTATAAAATCTCCCAGAGTGTCTTGTAAGTACTGAAGAAATGAAATAAAGCACATTACTAATGACAAGCCAAACTAGACATGTGTTAAAACATATGAGTGAGTTCAAGTTATTGTATAATCCACACTTCATTTATATAAGGTTGGTACTAGTAAGAATGGCAAACTGGCATTAAGTTCACATTAAAGACACTATCAGTGATCCAATCGAAAAAGTCAAAATATTTTAAATTTGCAGGAATAGCTTGAAAGTGAAGGATAAAGTCTGTAGAATTTACATAAGAATTTTTTTAACTGAAAAATAGAATACTATAAAAACAGTAATATTCAAATATGAATCCCCATTCAATTACGTGTAGTAGTATAAGTGTCCGTACGGACAGTTATGACTAAAATATACAATTTTATCCTAATTAAGCTGCTTTTGGTCCTATCACTTGTAGGGCATGTTAGGACACTGTTAGAAATGTGCAAAAATCTGATTTTTGATATTTTTTCAATTTTCTGCTTTAGCAAATCACTGATAGTGCCTTTAACAAATATTCCCATTTGGAGATAAATACCAAATAGTATTTCATTCAAAGTTACACTCACATGGGGCCAAGCCATGTTTGCATATTCATCAAATAGGTCCGGGGAAATACCTTTTGCCTCAAACCATCTTGCTGGTAATTCTTTAAATTTCCAATGGTGAGCAACACAAATTCACAAAGACTTCCAACAGTTGTCGTATCTTAAGCCCATGTTGCAGCTATTTACGTAACCCAAAATAGGTTGCATCTTGGTGTTGAATTGAGACTTCTGTGCAAACAGCTCCTGGTTAACTGCCCCAGATTCACTGCTAAAAAACTAGTACCCTGGAGGGAAATTGATCAGGGAAACTTCTCTTGGTATGCCATCTCTTGACAGGAGGCAAGGATAGCCTCTCGGGAAAAGACTCAAGCCTAAACATTTTATCGACCT
>JAMKCH010071651.1:0-23568 GCA_023653785.1 Ophioderma brevispina
ACAATTTGAAAACCAGAAATGCCTAGTCCATTAAAAGTATATTTAAAGTAACCCATGTGAAACCATAATGCCTAGTCCCAGTAATATATTTAAAGTCATACACATTTGAAACCAGAAAAATGTCTAAGTCCAGTAAAGATATTTTAAAGTCTACACTTGAGGCCCGAAAAATGTTTTAAGTCCAAGGTAAAGTATATTTTTAAATACAATTTTACAAAACGAATTAAAATAAAGTATGGTTAAAGTATGGAAAATTTTGATCTTTTTCCAAAAGTCCCATAAGTATATTTAAATATGTGTAAAAGTATGCTATTTTCTCCACATAAAGACAATAATATATTTAAAAGTATACTTTATATATACTTTATGCCCAGAAAGTACATTTTTAAAGTAGCAAACAGTACAGATAAGTATACTTTATTTGTCCAGGGATTAAATTTCCTTCAAGAACCTTTTTGAACATTAGGATTATCTACCCCATTGTTGGTATATATGCCCCGGTTCTGTCAGCAAGTATTTGTGAAAAACCTTGCTAACCCGCAGGATGTTTGGGATATCATTCTGAAATTCTCAGGCTGATCGGTCTCACCGGCTGTATATAATATTAAAACCACTTTTGACTCGACGCACTTTACCCTGGGTTGGGCTCACCCTGAAGGATTTTGGTAAACAGGGTTGCCATGAATGTGGGTAGCTGTAAGTTCTTCTTCAAGAAGACAATAAAGAGTCCATCAATTGCCAGGTGCCCGAGAGTGTTTGCCTTCTTCTGCTTGAGACGTTTTGATATCTTTAGGTTTTATTGAAGTCATATCAACAGGCACAACATACGATCATCCGGAAACAGAATAAGGAAACCATGATAGTTTTAGACCAGTCCAGTTTAGCTCAGTATAGTATTCTGCGGAACTAGGCATCAGCTACCTCCTTAGAAAATGTTGGAGTAGGACTGTCTTTATCATACGTGTCCTGATAATTTTCTTGGAGTCAGCCCGCCCCAAAATCTGATCTATATTGTTTTTTCGTGTGAGCCCTTGTTTTCTGATCACTTTTTTGCGTTTTTCCTGCTTATTAGAAAAGAAAAACCGTTTGACTGCTATCTAAACGCTGTTTTACTCATAAGTGGCATTTTTTGTAAGGACCAAGAGCAACATTAAAGTCCCCAGCATTAATAATTATTTGCAATCCACATTGTCGATCTAAGCAAAAACATCAAAGAAAAAGTCAGGATATCAGATTAGGGGCATAAATTGACTAAATAATTAAGGCCATCATAAGTCTTTCTAAAATAAGAATCTACCTGCAGGTCTTTATATCATGGTTAACAGTGCGTGATGATTGGATTTTGATCAAAATTCCAACCCACCCCTCTGATAATTAGAAGAAAAGTTAGAAAACCACGAATGACCCCCCATTGGCTGCCCAAAATTTTTCATTGTCGTGGAAGATGAGTTTCTTGTAAAAAATAATGTTCTCCTTCCTCTTATGAAAAAAACTAAAGACAGCTTTACGACTTAAAATTGTCTTGAAGACCCCGCATTGAAGAGGAAAATTTAAGTACCATATTCACAAAAAAGAAAATCCCTATCTTAGAAAGACCCTTATTCTGATTAAATGGAAAGTGAGAAATAGTTTTGGCACTTGAAAAATGGGGACATCCCAGCAGAGCAATATAGTTACATGAAGTTTCATGATTCTCCTGAAGAAAAAAGTACCGCAAAGAGAATGAGCAAGATTTTTTCAATTAAATTGATGAATGGCAAACCAGAGAAAGAGAGACCAGGGCATACATTTACATCGAATACAATGTGTAAAAATAATGAAGGCTCAGCACAGCTAACATACATTCAAAAAACAAAAAAATAACAAAGACGAAAACCAACAACAGACAGAAAAAACGAACACTTAAAAAATGAACATTTCACTGCAAAACCACATCAAGTGAGAACCTAAGTTAACAAACAGTTCCAACCGATCGGTATGTCGCAGCTGATCATCACAAATGGACACACCACTTTAAAAAAAAAAAAAATGAAAGACAACTGATTGGAAAAACAATCCAGTCGGCAATTCAGTAAAATCTCCCAATACCTTCAATCAACCACAAACCAAGCACACATCCATCATTAAAAAGAACATATAAAAATCACCCAAGGGTACAATCACACATCCAAACACCCAAAAGAACATTAAACATCAGAGAGTACAAAACCTGCACATAAGCATAGTCAACACATGTGAAACATTGCAACAGCAAAAAAAACAACATGAACCTACACAGACTCAGAAAAAAAACACACATGAGCAGACAGAATGCAAAATCAACACACAGCCAAAACAATGCAAAAAACACAGGTAAAAGTTGATTACCAGTTACAGTTTTTTTTTTTTTTTTTGTGATTCAGGCAGCCAACACACACCATGCATAAAAACCCACAGTAAACCACCATAAAAAAGAGTTACCTAGGAGGGTTCTTGAGGCATCCACATCAAACAAGGAGAACCCGAAAGCATGTCGGAGATTTTGGCCAGAATTCATGGCTCCAGGAACAGGACAGTTTATTATCTCACTAGGCAGATATTCAATATTTTTCTACTTCAATCCACAACTCTTTAATGTTTATATTGAAGTATTACAAAAGAAACGACTTCCTGCCGGGCAGGATGCGTGGCGTGGGTCTGTGGGCGCTCGTCTATCTAAAGGTCGTGGGTCAGGAACATCCCACTCCAGGAACAAAATGTAGTTTATGATTTTATTTGTAGTTTAGAGTTGGAGATTGGAATCAATAAAAACATCAGAGTTGGTGGATGGAAAGTAGAAAAATATTGAATAGCTGCCTTATGAGATAATAAGGCTGGTCCTGTTCCTGGAGCATGAATTCGCGCCAAAATATCCGACATGCTTGGGTTCTCCTTTTTGATGTGGATTGCCTCAAGAACCCTCCTAGGTAACTCTTTTGACTACCATCCACACTTTAAATTATCCAGTCAATTTCGTGGCACTGTATGATGATGTTGTGTGCTCCCTGATGGCTGATTTGGAGCTGGGCGCCCTTGATTTAATGTTTCATCGACCCGTTTTTTTTCCAACTTTCGACCAGATTCACAATGTATTGAGAGTCACATGGTAACAAGGAATGCTATACACCACACCTGCTAGGTTTTTTTCTTTATCTGTTGAGTCTTTTTGGGTGCAACCAAGGATTTCTTGATGGTTTTGGTAAAGGTTTAATAAATGTGGTAGGTGACACCTGTCGATTGAATGTCCGCCCATAAAAAAAGAAAAAAAAGTCTCTCAGAGAGCCTCCAACAAGGCACGGTGACAAGATCCTTTTGCTAGGGCTACCGACCAATCTGTTTTAAGATGGTTTGGCAGTCCTTCTTGTGTTCTTAGATAGGGGTACCCCTAAAAAATGCCCAATCCTGGTAGCCACAGTTGTTAAGAGCTTCCTTGACATGTGCCACTTCCTCACATGTATCCTCCGCACACAGACCAATATTTGAATTTTAATTCCCACCACCCGCTGTAAGCACAAATTAAGTGTGGTTCGGACTCTGTTATATAGAGCGGAATCTGTTGTCACCGACCTGGAAAGTTGTTAGGTGCGAAGTGTTTTTGGAATCCTTCAATATTATTATTACCATACTGACCAGAGTATAGTCCAATGCCTGAGTAAAATACCATCTCTAAGTTTTGGGAAAATTTTGACATTCTTTTATGTGGTTCACACATTAAAGGCTGACTTAGAGATTTCGAAATATATTTTTTGTGTATTAATTAAAAATAGTCAAATAAAACTACAGATGGTCACCTAAAATGCCCAATTCCAAAGTTTTGAGATGAATCAGATTTTCCCTTTTGATGCAGTAAACATTTGTGTTATAAGAGTCCTATAGGATACTGTGTATAACAAAAATTCCGGATCCGGAATTTTAATAACAAAGTTGTGATTTTCTATATGAAGAACTTTGATATTTCACACATTGAACT
Source organism: Ophioderma brevispina (assembly GCA_023653785.1). Lineage (NCBI taxonomy): Eukaryota > Metazoa > Echinodermata > Ophiuroidea > Amphilepidida > Ophiodermatidae > Ophioderma > Ophioderma brevispina. The sequence continues at coordinate 3,989 of JAMKCH010071651.1, forward strand.
GTGTATGGACAAGCATTGTGTATATGTAAAAATCACAATTTGTTTGAAAATTGAGGGCGCCCTCGGAAAATCTCTGAGTCAGCCTTTAAAATTCTCATTAGACAGACTCCTTTCATCAAGGTGCTTGGGTTGTAAGCTGCCAAGACTGGCTTGTCTACATGTCCAGTATCAATGCTCTATAGATATTTGACCAAAGGTTATCTATATTAGAGCCGAGTGATGAAGGACCCCTTCAAGCATTTTAAAGTACAAGGTACTGCTTACAACAGAGTAAGCTTTATTCCTATACTAGATGTAAAGAATTGTTCAGAGACAAGTCCTTGGTTATGATCCCAAGGAATATGTTCTTCATAGTTTAAGACCTGGAAGGACTACTTCCGCAGCCAATCATGGGGTAAAGGATAGGCTGTTTAAGCGCCATGGTAGATGGCGTTCAGAGAGTGCTAAAGATGGTTATGTACATAACTCTATTCAAAGCCTTATGTCTGTATCTTTGAGCGTGGGTATATAGGTAGAAAATTTAATAAAATGAATTCTGAATTTCTGCATTAAAACAAAGAATTGTATATAATAAATTTGCATCAAGTAACTTGCATTGTTTCTTTTTCCCGTTCTTTGATCTCTGAAAGGGAGAGGCAACCATCTGTGGTTGCCTGCCAGCAGAGTAATGGTGTGTTCGTACTTCATCGGCAGACGTCTGCAGATGTTAGTCTTTCGAACATGCTTTGCGCGCCGGATGTATGAATGCACGTGTGCATAAAAAAGCATGTTCGAAAGACAAGCATCTGCAGACGTCTGCCGATGAAGTATGAACCCATGCACCCTAAAGCACCTCCCCTAAGAGCTCCTAAGATATTGTTTGCTTTAATGTTTCTCTTTCAGGTGGGATAGAAAGCATTTCATTCAAGGCAGCAGGCAAAAGTTGATCAAATTAACAACATACTGTACTGGGGATTTTGGCAAACAACGCCGAGGGTTGATCGATGCTCTTGCTCAGTCTAAAGCAATCATGCAAGATTTCAATCCCTTAAAGCTAGCCCAAATTCAGTTTGTTTTTGGCCAAAGTGTGTAATGATGTAAAAGTACGTACCACTCGGGCATAATCCCTCCTCGGGTATAATCCCACCCCCAATTTTGAGAGAACCTACAGGAGCTAGTCATACACTCGGTATTAAGCCCAGTGTAATTTTAGCATTCAGAAAACATTTGGCAGTAATGTCACAAAATTTCTTTCAAAATTGGAACTAGTTTTATAATCCATCACAGTAGGGCCCAATGCATTGTTTACTATATTACTTGAGGAAGTGATGTTAAAATTTCATTTCGTGCTGCAACAAAATTGTACACAAATGGTATCTGGTGAATTATACATCTCTTAAAATGAATTTTGTGGGCAATTTTGTCTGATATTTGCTCCCGAGTTCTAGCCCCTCCTCTGGGTAAAAAAAAAAAGTAAGCCCACCCCTATTTTTAGTAAAATCTTCCGTGTTGGGGGTGGGGCTTATACCGATGGTTACGGTATATCCATTACATTGTAGGTAGCTATAGGTGGTTCTGTATGTGTAACCCAAGGCTGCCCTCTGCCACCCCCCGTGTGCCGCTGATTTTTGCCAATTCATTTTCTTATGGCGGGGACTGATGTCAAATGGTGGTCCCAATTCTGATCATTTTGATTTGACAGAGTTTGATGTGTCAAAATTGTATCACAATTTGGCAATACTTTGATACAACAGTTTTGACAGCATAAAAAATCATTTGACATAGTTTTGATATTCAATTAAATGTCAAATAAAACCAGTATGTATACACTTTTGATATATAGTCAAAACAATGCCAAAAAAAATGAGGTCCCAATTTGATCACTTTTGTTGGTCACGTTTGATTGGTCCAAACTGTATCAAATTGTATGGTCATGAAAATAGCTGATGCAATTCTGAAGCACTATACCTGTGAAACATTGACGTTTTTGGACATGCATGTGTCAAACGCGTGTTAAAACCTACGTCGAACGTCAATATTGGCTCTAATCCCGGCTATTCGCAATATGGTGCGCCGCCATGGGCGCCTTTGGCGCGAGTTGTTTCCTGATGTCAAATTCAAATCTACGTGCATCTAGGTCATGCTTTGAGTGGACTAATTTGTCCAAAGCACTGTTGTAACTGGTATGAAAAAGTCTGTTTTGTAGGACATAACGCATAGTTAGCCATACATGTAGAATAGCGTCACGGAGTTTGGGACCGGCCCCTTGTCACCACCAATACATATACCACAAGGTGCGTGGTGTATTCATGGGAACCACTGACTGCAATGTATAGAGAGTCAGTGAGGGAACACCCATTGCCAATACTACAACACTACAATTAACTCCTTTTTCCATCGATCACACAGTGAAAAGATTAATCACACAAGTTGTTGAGTTTTGGTTTTTTAATGTTCAGTGCTATACTATTTTTTTCATTATATTTTATAATTTATACTTTGAATTATACATTTTCTTTTAAATGTGTGGCAGTGGATCAGCGCTTGCCTCATAAACAAAGTTATGGGTTCGAGCCCGCGTCGCCAATGTGTTGGCACTTGGCAAGGCATTTTACCTCGCTTGCCTCTCTCCCCCAGGATAATAAATGCAAAAGACTCGCTGTGCGGGAGGAGTGGCCAATCCCCCCACATCACATTATATGTGACCCACCATTACAACCCCGGAACATCCATGACTTATTCCACATTTGATCAGAGCCAGTACGAAATATCCAAATCCCCAGTTCATTCATCTTTCACAATAAAAGCAAGTATGACTTTAGTTGCCGTTTATAACTAATCCCACTACCAAATTTCACCAACAAGCGTGCAGACAACTGTCCACATAAAACACATGGCCCTGTTACATCCAGTCTTTTGTTGACTTCCAAGTAAAGAATACCTCCAGAGATGCAAAATAATGTGGGATACAGTGCTGGTGGATAGTCTATATAAAGGCAGCTAAAGTATACTTGCTTTTATTGTTAAGATGAATGACTGGGGATTTGGATATTGCTGCCTGGCGCTGATCAATGAGGAGTAAGTCACTGCAACTTGTTCCTGGGTTTGTAATGGTGGGTCAAGTGGAGGTTGAGGGAGTCTGGCCAAACGCCAATGACAGAGATATGGGCGCACTCAGGCCTGCGGGCGCACCATGTGCATTGTCATACGCATATTGGTTTTGGGGGGTGTGGGACTCAAAAAAAGTGGACTTTTTGTAAAAAGTCCCTGGGGGGGGGGGTACTTGACCAAATTGGGTATGGGTGTGCGTCACCGGGTAAAAAATCACCCATGTTTATAGTGACCAATTGTACAAAAGATGACCCATTTATAATATGTTGGTTCCAAAATTTCGACCCATGCTTTGAAATTTCGCACCATTTTCATAGTAATCTTAGCAAAATCAGCCCATTTTCATAGGATACTCGTTTCCAAAATCTCTAATCAATCCTTTTTTCGTTGTGATTTGATACCCCCCCCCCAAGAAAAAAGAAACATCGGAGAAATCGACCCATTTTTCATAGTAAAAAATGCGACGCAAAAATGAAAAATTGACCCATTTATATAGTAGCAATGCCCTCAAAAAGTGACCCATCTTTATAGTAGTAGCCTGGTGTGAAAACGACCCATGTTATAGTAAGGCGGCAAAATTGACTCATATCGGCGGCACATATTTACCTACCCTTTTCCCCTGAGTACCCCGTGTAAAGTCGACCTGAACCGCCCTACAATTGTCGGCTTTTGAACATTCATCCACCAACAAGTGGACATTCTTGTCAAAAATTTAAATCTTTTTGACCTTTTTATAAAAAAAGAAATCAGCAAAAAGTGGACTTTTGTGGATTTTTTCCAGTAACTTACTCCTATTTTAATGATATGATCCAATGTTTTTATTTTTAGATTGTGTTTGTATATCCTGTTTGCCATGGTTTTTACCGTTTTTGGATAATAAATCCACTTTTTGCTGGAAAAATCACCTTGCTTTTATAAGTAATGTGAGCATGATCTATGACGTCATGTAATTTCGAAAGTCTTAAATGTCGAAGGTATTGAGGTAGCCAGCTGATAAATTGCTCATTGCCGCTCTGCAGTTTTTTTAAAATCTGGCATTTCACGATAGAAGTCCATGTACCAGAAATGGGCGACAGTTATGACCGGTTTTAATCCCGCATCCCTGAATATAGGCACTTTAATCTACTTTACCTGAAGCTTAAAAAAAAAAAAAAAAAAAAAAGGAAAAAAAAAAAAAAAAAAAAAAAGAAAAAAAAAAAAAAAAAAAAAAAAAAAAAAAAAAAAAAAAAAAAAAAAAAAAAAGAAAAAAAAAAAAAATAAAAAGTTTTTTTTTAAAAAAAAACAAAAAAACCAGAAAAAAAAAAAAGAAAGAAAAAAAAAACAAGTGGCAGTCAACTGAAACTAATGATCATGCTTCTATATATTTTCGTACTTTTCTGCAATGCAAGCCTGTCCAAATGGTCAATACCACTACATGTAGAATCAGGTATCATGGATAGAATAAAAAATGACCCAGTCGCTATGTGTATAGTTTTCTGCTCTGATTGGGCTAGTAACAAACCAATATTATAAGCCAAGAAAACTTAACAATTTGGGTCCATTTTTGTGGACTATGACTGATTTAGTACGCACTCGCGGTCCAATTTCTTTTTCTGGGGTAGGGGAAAACAAGGGAAAAATTCACTTCCCAAATGCCAAAACACCAGGTGTGGAACCCACCCACTCATCCTCTCAGATTTTTGGTGAAATGCAGTCAAAGGTACGTACATTTTATGGTGCTAACAGAGGAGGTCAAATGAAAAATATAAATTCCATTCTTTTGGAGTCACAGGCTTTTCAAAGTTTTATGACTTAGACTATAAAAGTGGGCTTTTCCGAGACGCAATTTAATAATGTAGCATCTTTGGTGGCCTTCTTCTGGTAATTATACTCGATTCGCATTGATACGTTCATCCCCTGGAGTTTTGGACCTATTCCAATAAGTCAGAGAGGGGTCCACCTAGCTCTACCGGGAAAATAAAAGAATTCAAATGCAACGGGCCCAGCGTCCGAATTTAATGAAAAAGTGTGTTTTCCCACAAACAACCACGTTGCAATTTTTGGTGTCCGTAAAACAAATTTTGAAACACTTTCATTTAGCTAATATATATAATGAGTGAATGATAATCTTTTGGCCGACTGCGTCGGCTAAATGTTATGGTTGTCCGTCGGACAACGTAGTATCATTTTTGGTTGTCCGGCGCTCAGTTTGGTTGTCCCTGCGCATGGACAACCGCTATTTCGAACGCTGCACGGGCCACACGGATTATCTGGAGGGACACGCCAGTCATTTTAACTCACTCACCTGCCACAAAATACAATTTTCTTCATTATTATGGAAAAGCACTATAGGCAGGCGCGTATCCAGGTAGGGGGCGGAGGGGACGCGTCTCCCCTAATCTGCAAACCTTGGTGGGCCCACAAAAATCAGTCCCATTTTGACAAGTTCAACCTTCACCCCCGGTATTTGACGTTTTCAAATCCTGGATCCGCCCTGCTATTGTATGTCAGGCCTTAACATTCTGCTCACATCACATATTAACAGAAGTCCCTGCGCCTCATTGGATTTTTCACCCCCCATGCGGCAAAATGGTACGGGGTCACATCTCAGATGAATCGAGTATAATGTGAGATTTTGGTTTTCTTGTGACTACTTAATTAGGGCCGGTCTACAAATCTTCTGGAGAGCAAAATTGTTTTATTAAAATTTTATGGGGTCAAATTTGGGACACTGAAATTCTGTAATTGATTTTCATTATTTTTGTAGGCCTATAAAATTTTGATTCGGGACTGGAGAAATGCTATTGTATATATCATTATGTTGTTACTTGTTGCAAAAAAAAAAAATAAAACAAGTACAATTTCTTGGGCCCCTAGTAAAAATAACCCTCATATAATTGCCCAGCTGCGAAATGGACTAACATTTACCACACAGAGGCGCAAATTGACGTTACACTGGTATAATTCTAGCATTGAATAAATATAACATACACTCTACAATCATTGTGTAAGTTTGTATTTTTGATGTCTTCGGTGAAAAAAGTGGATTGCATATGAAGCAAATTTTGGCCCATTTTGGTTTAAAAGTTACAGAATTTAGAAATCTTTACCTGAAGTGCAAAATACTAGAAAAAAAATTTTTTCTGAATTCAGCCAACTTTTGAACCAAATGAGCCAAATTTGGTTCTGATATTAATCCATTCGAAGAATCAAAAATACCAAAAAACTTATATCTCAATGATTGTTTTTTTTTCAACGTTAAATTCACTTCAGGTGTATCCCGTCAAATTAACGCCCTCGGTTGTCCTCATTTTCGTCCATTTTGCACCATGGCGACTATTTGAGGGCCTATTTTACTAATGGGAATAAAAGAAATTCTACTTGTTTTATTGTTGTACAAGTGACATTAACTGATTATAATAAAATCAGCTAAATTTTTAAATACCGAATCACAATTTTATATGCCTGCAAAAATCACTTCCAGATATAGTTCAAGGGGCCCCCGTAATTTAATGAAACATATATATGCTTCTTAGACCTGGCTATTAGCATGCAAGAAAAATGAAGTTTTCACATTGTTAAATTACTGAGAAAAAGGCCACCAACGATGCACTAAAGATGCTACATTGTACATTAATTAAATCATTGTCCTCTGAAAAGCTCAATTTTAGGCAGAGTCATGAAACTTTGAGAGTCCCATTTACCAAAACTGGAATGGGAATTTTGATTTTTTTCTTTTGACCTCCTCTGTAGCACCATAAAATGTACGTACCTTTGACTGCCTTTCAACAAAAGCTGAGAGGGTGGGTTGTTGTCACCTTGGTTTGTTTTGGCATGGAATGACTCAAGGCAAAGTTAAATGGGGGGGGGGAATTCTGTTCAGGCAAAATCCAAAGTGGAGATATGCCCCCGTGCCCACCTCTAGATCTGACACCACTACCGTTTAGTACAGAAAACCTGTCAACCTTGTTTGACATTGGTGGTCGGCGAGGGTGATTGGTAAATGTGAAATGCAAAACATTGATAATGATTTGTCTGTCATGCCCAAAATTTCCGTATCATATTAATGACTCTGTTGTATAGACATAATTTGCAGAGTTTCTTATACTGTCAAATGTTCTCCCCGCCCCAGTTGACATTTTTCCCACAAAACAATATGTAATAGCATGTACGCAAAATGGTACGATTCAGTTAATTTTTTCTTCCAGCGTAACAATATCATTCATCATCTCGGAGTTCAGATCGGAAGGTTTTTCCACGACTTGGACTGATAACTTTAAAGCTACAACCAAGCCAACCTGCGACCGAAAGCAGGCGTGTATGTCTTGTATACTCATCAGGATCACATACTGCATATTCACTGATGACAGGGGAATGTTTTTTGTAAATGTTTTCATAAAGGTGATGAGGTCCAGGACGCCTTTAACAATTTCTTGCATATAATCCCATATCTATTGCTTCTTTCTTTCTCTTCTTCTGCCAAAATATCGTTAATGTTCATGTCCATTTTTTAGTGAAATAATAATATTAATAATATACTGGCTTTTATAAAGGCCCTTTCATCAAGATCACGCGCTGTTGCTATTATTATTACGATACGCTCCATCAGGAAATCCTCACAATCATTTCGCTTCACTAGTCAGGCAAGCCGGCCAAGCGCACAATCCTAACATCCACTTTATATTCCCCCTACAGCTACCTACCCGAATATCGCTTGGGTGGTCGATGAGCAATGCTAGGTAAAACTGCCATGCCCAAGTGCAACCACACATTGACCACACCCCCACAACCTTTCATCATGATCATATTCCACTGGACCATCATTATCCCTCACTATGACTATGGAAGTACAGTCCTGATCAATTATTCAGCTGAATTTTAAAAATTACATAATAATTTATACACTGAGTAATAGAACACACCAATTGAATTGAGGACAAGCTCCCAGTGGGTCAACTTTGATAAACATGGCATATCACCTTTACTAAAGTGCTTAATGTTTAAGAGATCTAACTCCATCATATTTGTCTACTCAGTTTTGATTTTGTTCATGATAATCTACACATCTCACAGAAATCACCACTAACAACACATAATTATACCAAAAATTAAATATATTAATCAGGTTTGCGCCTTATGTCAGGGCAACATAGAACAGCGTCAATCAGACAGTGGCGGATTTAAGGAAAGGGCCCTGTCACAGCTTAAGGTTTAAGGTGGCCCCTGTAGTTAAGCGTCAAGAAGCAATGGCAACGGGCGGATTTAGAGGGTAGCGCAACCCGCGCGCGCCCCCCTCTATTTGTTTGCAGAGCATATGGGGCGCCGGCCGCCGCTAGATCAGATGCTCTGCAGATCTAGATAAATGACTTTTGCCACACAGGGCACCCGCTAGATCTCATAAAATGTGCCGACGCCCCGTGTCGATAAGGAAACTTAACTTTTTGTAGGCGCCATTGCGCGTTGTATAATTAGTGTACCCCCGGCGAGCGCAGCGACCGGAAGATTTGGCCGGCCCCCTCTATCGAGAATATCCTGGATCCGCCCCTTTGGAATATCGCACTTTAAGTGCGACTAAGGTGTGTCCGATGGGGCCCTGAGAGCAGTATTTAAGGGGGGCCCTGTCACATCAGCACGCTGCTGACAACGTGACTCTTAAATCCACTACTGATCAGGAGGTCACGCCAACATGTGTTTTTTCTGTACATAATGATAAACATACAACGCTGTGACCCCAATAGCTGGTCAAAGACGCTCTGGAAAATGTCCCGATTTGAGGTACAAAATACCTGAATTCATTATATATAAAATAATGTATTACTGTTGTGGAATGTCAACTACATATCTAAAGTTGGTCTAATATGATGTGAAAGGGTGTTTAGTGGTTAAAAACAACAAATTTAAAGCGATGAATTTTAAGTTTTGAAAAAGCATGGTCTCTGAAGTTATAGAAATCACAGCAAATTTTTTAAGCATCCCAAATCAAATTGAATTGTGTGCTATAAAAAAGTGGTGTACGTATTACTCTGCCTGTTTTAAGAAAGCGAAGCCCTCGGAAAATGTATAAACATACATTTTATGGCATCACGGAATTGAATTCTCATATGCTATAAACATGGGCTTGATTTTCATAGATTTTTAACTGCAGACGTGTGTAGAAAATGTGGACAATAGCAAGATCGTTTGCCTAGTGTATTTGTGAAAGCCCGTCTAACATGACCCTGCCCAACAATTTTCGCTGTTAACAATAGTACTTGGGTGACCTGCCGACTAACTGCGGCTGGAATAACTTGCTATCAACAATCAGAACTGATACAGAAAACAATCATGACAGTGAGCCGGATATAAGATTCACCAAATTTAATACTGTGTTCCAAGTACATATATATAGATTTATATTTGTTAGTGACGTAATCTATTGTTTTTATCTATAAATTATACTTATGTTTCCTAATTATTGTCTGTATATAATTTAAAGGTGCAACGAGAGATTTCACATAACAAGTATGTGTCCCTAAAAATATGAAAAATTCTAATTCTTGCACTTCTATCAAAAATATCCCCATGTGAAAGGATTAAGGTGAGAATCATTTCTTTGGTGCAAAAAAATATGAAATTTCTAATTTACTACAAAAGTAAATACTAAATTCAGCCCGTTTTATATTGAAATTAAGCAAATCAAAATCGCCTTTTGTTTGCCACTTAAGACATTTCTGTAGCCTAATACAAGGTAAGGAAAATCTATTGGGGATCTTATCAATATTGAAATACAAATCAATATGACACAATATATAGAGACAAAATCTTCGTTGCACATTTAACGCTATTTTTCTCTATGTTGAGGTGCACTTGCTTGGAAAGAGTGCTTGACAGGCTTTACCCTAATAAAGAAAGATGAAATAATAAAGAAAAATACTGTTTTCATCAGAAACTTTGAGAAGTGCTTAAAGTGCGGGGTCCTATGCCAATTCCCAAGTTTCATTTCCAATTATACTTGCTTTTAATGCCCCTCTGGCGAAGTAAAATTAAGGTGTTTTATGAAATTGTGCCCAAAAGAAATGGTTGAACGTATGTGTTATATAATACCAATTTTTTTCTTTCCCCTATCCCCAAACCCCACACAAAACCCCCACCCCCCCCCCCCCCCCCCACGGCCTTGCTGTTTTCGGTGTCGGCCGAACCGAAAGAAAAAGTTAGGGATTTTTGGCCAAATTCTGCGATTTGGGGCCCAAATCACCAAATTTTGGGAAAAATCAGCGATTTGGGCCAAAATTGGTTAAAGATTCCAATTCATATATTCAGTGAGAGAGCGCGGTTTAGCCCTAACAACCAAAACACAATATTATTGGTTGGTGCCTATCTTATATGAGACGAAATTAGATAATTAGCAATTATGGTGTGCATACGCAGTGCGAGTAGCGCCGTACCACCCAAACATGCACAATACGCAAAAATATTTGGGGCACCGTGTCAAGCAAATACTCTCCTTTTATTAGTTTGAAGCCCATTTTAAAACCATTTTCGTCAAGTCAGCTTTCTTGCATAAGAATAATAATATGGATGACTTTTCGGTTGATAAGCAGAAAAATATCGCCCTCGCCAAGAAAACTATCAGGCTGTCCATAGAGCGGGAAATTAAACCAAGAGGGAATCGCGTGTATTATGGAAGAGCCAAGCCAGTAACATTTTTCTCTCACACACAGCGGCGCGTGGTTGTGGCTGCGTAAGCAAGGCGTGTGTCCTCTTGAGGCGCAAGCCAGCATATAAAAATCTGTGCGTCACGCGATATGTTACAGTGTGCATTTCCCAGTGGTGTAATTGTCTGATAGGCCGATTTTCTGCATAATTTGAGAAAAACCAATCGATTGAAGAAATTATGATTCTAAAAAGATTTCCTGGCCTCCCTAATGCACAAAAAAGTCTCCCGATGACCCCCTGTTAATTTTGCTTAGGAAAAGAGATATTTGCGTCCGTGAGATGCATGCGGCATCAGTTGTTGTTGTGTTCACTCACTAAGTGTGAAGAACGTAAAATACTCGCGCGTATCGTAAATATGCAAGGACTTTCCAAATAAGACGATACGTAACCAAAATGGTGGTGCCCAAACTATGTTAATGAAGTGGCGTATTCTCATTATAATACTTTGGCACCTCGATTTTGTTACGCCGTTTCGGGAGATCTTCGGGTCTGGGTATATTTACGTCATTGGGCCGTCTTCGACTCGCCCGATATGTGATCTAGGCTCAGGCGAGATATTTTCTGTTATCAACCTCAGCCATCCAAGATTATATAAGTGCGTCGTCGCGGCCAAAGTGTTTACGGGGGTTTGTACAGATTACGCGAGCACGAAGCTAGTAAGGGTTGGTTCATTTTTTGACGCGGGGAAATTTTTGCCATGTTAACTTAATATCATTGAAATTAAAAAACTTTATTTTAGGTGAATTAAACAACCAAAAACAAATACGAAGAGAATAAAAAGATAGGATTTGTAGTTGTGCAGTATCTATATCATGTCAATATTGTAGTGGATTACCGGCTGCTCTGGCATTCACTACACAAAATTTGGACTGCCCAATCCCAATATGCACACGATATTTTTAGATAGGCAAAACAACAATCCGATCTTTGATTCTCTAAATATTTGATACTCTTGCCCCCCCCCCCCCAGAGAGATTTCAATTTTTCTGAAAAAAATGTAACTTTTACCCCTGTTCCCCCCCCCCCCAGAAAAAGAGGTCTGGCGCCGCCACTTGCTGGTGGCCCACAAACCACAATGTAGGGCACAATGAAATGCTGGAAAAAATGTATTTCTATGGGCCATGTAAGAAAATTGGTGTAAGATTCATAATGATTCAACTCGCTGGACATGGGTTGAAAAAATGTAAGTCTTTGGGTGATAGCTCACCGTCTCAAGATTTCCCACCAGATTAATGTATAAATTTACTCCAAATGGAACATTCATGGGAAGGAGCTTCCCAAATTCCCCACTTTTTCGAGCCATGGTGAATCTTCAAGTGGTCATGATTTGTTGGAACCAATACAGGGGGTACAACAAAGCAGTTATGCATTTGCAGCATCATTTCGAGGGTTGACAAACAGAAGGACGTAATCACTTTGGGGGATTTGGAGGTTTTGGTCCAAAAAAATCGGTAGCACCTACAGATTCTGAAAACATGAAGCCTTAACTCAGTCTACTCCATGCTATAAAAAAAAATACCACTTACCAGCTCTCATGGTGCCACTTTGTTTACTACCGGAAAAGCTTAATCCCCGAGTTACGAACCTTCTGAGGTAAATGTATTGGCAAACAATGAGTTGAGGCTTCTAGCTTGCCAACAATGCCAGAATTGCAACCGCGTTTTAGCTCCCTATCAACTTATATTGATGATTTTTTAAAACCCATTCAAGGGATGGACATGCTTAAACATTGATTGAAATATAATGTGTCAATCATAGGCATTGATGAGATGTCACTCAAAGATCCGTTCAGTTACTGTCAGAAGGTTGTAACTCAGCACTTACAAGGAAATATTAAAGAATTCTTAAGTCTCTGTTCATAATAAAAATTGTTCTTTTTTTACTAAAGTTTATATAATGTTTGCTTTACAGTACCATATAGAGCTTTATGAGAGTTTTACATTCCTGAGTAATGAATAGAGTTGCTTAGGAGAAAATAGTAAAATGATTTATCCAAACAGCAGTATTTTGAGTAAGGCTTTTGATTGTAAACCATCGATTTCTCTACAGCCGTATCAAAGTTATTCTGATTGGCTGGATTCTGAAAGGGAGTCTAACTTTAGACCTCGTGGTTAAAACCAGGGTTAGTCCTAATGAGTGGACCTTTTCCCTTTTCAAAGACGGGTGAGAGTTTTAGAGACACTCTCAGTGATTTTGCCCAGAGTTTGAAAATTTTGAAATGAAATTTCAGGCCTAGCTGAAAAATTGAAGGATAAGTCGTAGAATTCTCATGAGTTAATGGTTCCAACCCGAAGAATTAAAGAAGAAGAAAATGGCCGTATTTCAAAGATAAAATCTCAATGGTTAGGTGTGTAGGAAGTGTCCGGACAACAAAATTACTAAAATTTCTGATTTGTCTTTATTATGTTGCTTTCTAGTCCTGTTATTTGTAGGGTTGTTAGAATACCTGTACTTTTCTTACAAATCTGGTTTTGATGATTTTTTTTTATTTTGTTATCAAATCACTGATAGTGCCTATTAAATTGCAAAAGGTGAGAAATTCCACATGGATGTGCGAATTTTCTCACCCGTTAAAACACATTTTAGAGTATGTTGGAAGGAAAAAAAGGGTCCATCAATGTGCCCTACACCTGGTTAAATCCTGAATCTAAAGTTTAGACTCCCTTTCAAAATACAGCCACTGTCATTCTTGTGCATGAAGATTATAGAGTGTGGTGTTCAGATGAACTGTTTGCTAGCATACTTCATTTTCAAATGACTAAGACCCAGGTCAAAGACTTACATCAGTTTACGTTTACTGAAGTGGCCTGATTTGTCTGAAATTTACATTTACAATACATGATATTTGAATTGACCTATGGTCAAAACCAGGTCAAAACAGTTCAAATGCAGGCATGGTCAATACCAGGTCAAAACCAGATGAAAAATGAAATACAAATGCATACATGGTTAAAATCAGGTCAAAACATATAAATACATGCATGATCAAAGTTGGTATAATCTGTCCAGGAGTTTATTTTCTCCTTTTTCGCGGGGTTTGCCGTTGCTAATGCGTATGCTGCAGTGTACACACAGTAACGCACTCACATACTCGCCTGTTTGGATTGTAACACGCGCCTGTGATTGGTTGATTTAAAATTAGCTGTTGTTGTTCAACTTGTTGCTATGCTGAGGCGTGAATGGCTTGCGAACAGTTGTGACTTAGACGCGCAATTGAGAGAAAATAAACATCTGGATACAGTATAACTGGCATAGGGGAGGAGTTCAGAAATGGAATACTGCTGGAGGTAGTAGTTGCTGACAGCGGTTTTAAAGTTGGTTTTGTGTTCTTTTGAAGTTATGTTGTCTGGTGTAGAGTTCCAGTCGACCATTGCGTGGGGTATGACTTTTGCAAACAAATGGAGGGTGTTTCCATAAGGTGACACCCTTCTTTCTGACACCCTTATGAATTTGGAAACCTTAACGGAATAAACCACATAGACCGTGTGGTTTCCAAATTCATAAGGGTGTCAGAAAGAAGTGTGTCACCTTATGGAAACACCCACAAATGGATGATATTTGAGGTCAAATTATGACATCAGGTTGTTAGAGTTTTGAGAATGTTGCTTCTTCTTTCTGCATAGAAGCCATTGCAGCCTTCATAACGTCTTCAGATTGCAACATGGACATGTTCCACGTACGCTGTCCAAAAAAAAAAAGAAAGATTAGTAAATTTGGCGATGTGTAATTTGTCTCTGGCTAGATTTCAAGATGAGAAATATTTCTTGGTTAAGACAAATCATGACACTGCATATTAATTATAAATTTGACCTCAAATGACCCTGAACCGATTTGCTGATCCGAAACATCAAAAAAATCATCAAAAATCACATTTTGGTGTTTTTGTTACTGGCACGGATGTGCTAACACAACCTACAAGTGGTTGGCTTGAAATCCATGTATTAAAGACAAGGCAGTACTTGTTATCTGATTCTGTAATTTCTATAACTACGTATAAAAATTCTGACTTGACGTCAAAAGCGTTTCCCGGTGAATATCCCAGATTCGAAAGCGTACCATGACCTGTACAGTTTGACCTCAAACACAAATATTATTGATCTTTGTTTATTCTATGCTGGTGTAAATCACAATCAGCTGTTTAGTGTAGATTTTGAGATGACATTACTGTATGTCTACTTGCAGGAGATGGTATGACAAATTTCTACTTGGTGTTTTTGTTCCTACATTAAAGTAGTTATATGGAATTGTACATACATTTACTTATCTTTGATTTATAAGCTAAAAAAATGCATTTCTACATTTTTTTTAACTCTCTCGCATTATCGCTGCTTATCCCTTTGAAGGTGCAATGAGAGATTTCAAATAACAGGTATCTCAAAAAGTGAAAATTCTAATTTTTGCACTAATGTAAAGCTTTTTATCAAAAATAAGCTTTAATATGCCACTGGCTTTGCAGCCCATTTTTTTCTAATAATAATTAGTATTTATATGGCGGTCTATGAAGAACACAGAACCTTACAGAAGCAATGCAACTTTAAGGCAGCAGTTTACACAAACAATGACCGAGAACAATGTACATTGAAACAGGACAAGGAAGGGAAAGGAAATCCAGTTTTAGAAGCAGGAGGAAACCGGAGAACCCCAAGAAACCTGCGAGACCGAGCTTGGACTGGAAAACAATTATATGCGAAGCCTCTGGCCCGACCCGGGGATCGAACCTGGGACTTCAGTGGTGTAAAGAACCGTTACGCTACCTGCTCCCATATCGGACAAAAACTTGACTAAAGGCTATAGCTGGTCACGAATATTAAAATCTTAAATGGCCGTTATTGGAAATTGCACTGTTTTGCAGCGAGGTTAAGGACAGTGTCAACCCTGAGTTTCCGAGTATCTATTTTGGTTTGTAACTTTGCAAATATTTGATCATTGTATGTAAAAGTATACATTTCTAGAAAGAAAATTGGACAATGAACCCAATGGTGGCATCAGATTAATGTAAAACGTTCTGTATTTTGAGAAAAATACTAAGAAAACATGATTTTGCCCCAAAATTTCTGACAGCATAACAAAAACAATTTGAATTTCCATGACTTCTTATGTTATTTTTTAGAAACAAGACAAATTTGTTTAGGGACGCTTTTTTCATTTTTTTTAAATAGAGCTTACTTTTCGAAATATAAGGGAAAATGTCAAAAAAGTATGATTTTTACTTTTTCTTTTCCAAAATTTGAGTATATATTGGAGAATATCTTTAGTTAGAAATTGAAAAATGAAAAATTGAGAAAACCGTTCCTAGAGAAGATGATTGCTATCGTAGGAAAGTTAAACCTTACGTTTTACTTTGGTATTTTTGGAGTTATCTTGTCTGAAAATTTGCCAAATTTTGCGAAAATTGAACATTGAGAAAAATCTGTGTTTTAGTAAAAAAAGTGACTTTTCACGCCATTTCAAGCTGTGTCTTTCTCAAATAACTTTATCTTTGAACTTCAAAATTGAGTATGTTGTGCAAGTGATGAAATACATCTTAATGCACTATTGAATCAAACATCTTTTGTCTTTAACTCCAGAAATCAGAAGAAATTGAAATTTCATCTGGTTTTCAAATATTATTTTTCGTTTTACCAAGATGCGTTCGCACAAAAGTACATTAAAGTACATGCACACTTCATTACGCAGCAAAAATTCACCATGCGACACGGTGGTTTGCCTTGCATCTGAGGGCGTGAAATATGCTTAAATTCCCGCCGTTAAGACCATGCGGTTTTTGTGACTTTAAATGGTCAAATAGCTGTTTTAAATCGGCAAAAAATACAGCTCAGGATTGTCTGCAGTGGATAACCTTTGTTGGGTAACGATCGAACACAGATGGATGTTTAAAATGGTGCAAAATCATCAAATTTGTGTAAAAACACAGCCCAGGGTTGACACTAGCCCTTAATCCCTAACCTCAACAAATTTTGAACGTCAATAATTTTTCCCTTAATTCCGATATTACTAAGACTTTTGAATAAGGTGTTTAGAGGTGATTTTGTATTGTTCACTGAGACCGAGACTGCCATAGTAAATTGCACCAGCAGTTCTCAAATTACTGTTGGAAATCTCCAATTATGCCCAAATCGAGCAATCGTGTCCTACCCCCCTGTCATTGCAAATGTCACCTAGTTTGATTCAAATTATTATTATTTTTAACTCCATAGGCCTTCATAAATTAAAATGTACATCTATGGTGCATTTTGACAATAAATGTTTTGTAAATTATGTCTACATAATCCTGTCACACTTTATTGATTAGGCTAAATAAAAATGGTGCAATTGCCCAATGTGTGCAGCTGGGAAAACGGTGTTTTTTTCTTCAAATAGTAACACTTTGGTTTGACCATGAGCAATTAAACTATCTTTTTTTATAAAGTATTCAGGAACTGCTCTTTCCAAATGACATTAGTTTTCTGTGGATTCTGTAGAATTTTTTTTTACAAACACAAAATGAAAAACACAACAACATTAAAAAAAAAAAAAAAAAAAAAAAAAATCTCAACTTTTTTTTAGTAGTTGGGGAATGAGGTTGTGGATCAGAATTCCCCTTTCAACTTTCCTTGATAACCATGTTCGCAATTACATACCACAATGTTCCAAGCCATCATGAACAGATGGTCCCTAGAATACCTTAAGCTTGCTTCGTTCCTGGACTGCAACTGGACTCTTAGATGCAATTTGTTTTAGCTAACCATCAAAGGCTTCCATTCCTTATGACTCCCCTTGCCAGGGAATAATTCGCATGTGGGAAAGGATAAAAAAATCATCAATTTAAATTAGTATAGATTCGTCTGTATCATATGGTTTGTTGATCCTCACTATTGCACATTTAATGTCGTCTTACGGCATTGCGGAAAGTAGGTTATCCCAAGGTGTAAGTCTGTGTCAACAGACGGCAAAAGATTTGATCTAAATGGGTGGACTAACCTTATCAGCACCCCTTAAGATGGTGTAAATACACTTACTCTTAATATCTCAGAAAAACAAATTGTTCTAAGAATAGTTTTGCATCAGAGGATCACAAATTTTGTTTTGTTTTAAAGATTTCTATTGTAACTTTTACACACGCTGCACCACCGTTTTCCCACGATACTACATCACTAGTGTGGTGCATACACATCTAACATCATACTTTCTGCATCGCGTATTTCATCTGTCTGAAAGGTTTTACCCATTTTACCCCATTTTCACAATTTTGTTACTTTGGATCAATATGGGCCTAACTGCACTATTCCATTTGGGAGCATTGGTATAATTGACACTTGAAAGTAAGTAACTATTCCCATTTGCAAGCATTGGGCGTATTCATTTCGAAGCAATTAGCCATTCCATTTGCGATCATTTGGGCTATTCACTTGGAGCAACTTGGACTATTCCATTTGGGAGCATTCAAGCTATTCCATTTGAGAGCATTTGGGCTATGCCATTTGAGAGCACTGACTGGTATCGTTGGAGCAGGGGCTCTCCATTTGGGAACAATTGTGTTGATGCAATCGCGGTTAGTGAATGATGACATAATGACCTTTGACCTGGTTATGTGACCTTGACCTCAAACAAATGAGGGTTTGATGTAAACTCCATAAACCAGTGTGGTTCCAATTGAACTTCAACTTTTCAAATGAGGTCATTTTACATGTCAGCCTATCTTACAACTCGGACAGCACCATGACCTTTGTTATGTGACCTTTGACCTCATCACAAATGGGGATGCCATGTGCACCGTTGACCCAAGTTTGGTTAATCCATCGATTATGAGGATATTACAGGCAAATGACAACCTTTTTCACAAAACAATAGACATCAGCAACAACAACAAGACATCAACAGTGGACAAAGTGATCCCTATTTGTCTTCCTGCCTTAGGGCAGCGACACAAAAACTGGGACAAATTATGAACAGATACAACTGAAGAGATTTGGTTGGTTGGATCGAGCAGTATTGTTCCTTCTTTCAAGAACACACTATGTGCTAATACCATGTGATTTCTATTTTCACGTGGGCCAATCAAAAATGCTGCAATCATGCGCGAGATATTTATAAACGTTTTACTTTAGTGTCATTATAGTGTCATTTTTCTGACCATGAAAGAAGTCATCATCTTAAAAAGTAGTAGTAGCCCCTCAAACCACCCTGGCCACTCTTCCGCATGCAAAATCTCTGCCTGTGAAAGCTGTAGATCACTAATTGTCCCCATAGATAAAACCTTGATTACCCTTACTAATTCCTATTTCTTTAGACTCTTCTGCATGCAAGGCTCTGCCGGTGTAAGCAGATACTCTCCACCAAGCGTCGTACCTATGATATTGGGAACTAGCGTTGCAAGGTGCCAGATCTGCGGCGGGCCAGGCCAAATTGGGTGGGGAGGTCAACTCTAGTCAAGATAATGCAATTGGGCTGAGTCATATGGGCATTAATGAGAAGCATTTCTAAAAGCATGAATAACAAGTTTATAATTACATCCTTATAAATCTTCCCTGCAGTGCACTGGCTGTGTAAGCTCTACTTAAAAGAGGATGACCGATTTAATATATGAAGTTTTCATCGTAATAGAAGGCCTTCACCTCACAAATCCCATCTGTAAAGTTTTGCGCCGATATTTCATCAGTTTTGATGTGCGAGCAAGAAACGTGATTTCATAAGCCCATAGAGACTGTGTAAAATCTATTGGTCGACCAAAATGGGGCAAATTCCAAACCAAACACCCTTAGCGTCAAGATTTTACAGAGTAAATGAAAAAGAGTAGATTCTTCTGATATCAAAAGTGTTACCACTTCGGTAAAATC
>JAMKCH010071658.1:0-10228 GCA_023653785.1 Ophioderma brevispina
ACCATCTAAAGTGGCCACTTTTCTTTAAAAAGCATTATTTTTTTCATTTTGAACCAAAGCAGCTGAATGATGGTCCAAGCAATGCTCATTAACCACTGAAACACAAAGGATTCAAAAACACCGGGAACCACCAGAAACCATCTGGGAACCATCCAAAGTGTCTTTTCTTTAAAAATAATTATTTTGACCATTTTGAAAGAAAATAATTATTTTGACCATTTTGAACCAAACGAGATGAATCGGCGTCCGTGCAATGCTCATCAACCATTGAAACACAAAGGAGCCGAAAACACCGGGAACCACCCAAAACCATCTGGGAAGCATCCAAAGTGTCCGATTTTCTTTAAAAATCATTTTTATCTTTTCGAACCAAACAATGACGTAAATAAAATCTAGACTGCTAGCGGCCGTTGTTATTTTGCAAAATTGTTGTGGGGCTAAGATTACCCAAGGTGCACTTCGAAATTCCATCCAAGCAACAGCTCTCACATTTTCGTACAACACAGCAAATCAAGGCTAACAGTAACACAGGGCGTACTTTAATACTGGTGTAAGAGACTGACCTCTTTACGTTCCTAAAGGCCATGCAAAACCACTATTTTCATGAAGGAGGGGACGGAGACTGTACTTTGATTTTTTTTTTTTTTTTTTTTAGAACGGAACCACCCAAGTGGGGCATCTTGCTCAGCAGGCTTGGAACCAAAATAGTTCTCAGAAATCATCTGGGAACCATCCAAAGTGTTCACCTTTGTTTAAAAATCATGATTTTGACCATTTTGAACCTGATTTTGAACCAAAATTGCCGATTTGGGTTCCAGGTAATGGTCAACAGCCACGTGTGCCAACAGCCATTGATGCACAAATGAGCCGAAAACACCGGGAACCATCCTTATTTTGACTCTTTTTATTAATTTATTATTGTTGTTTGTATTTATTTTTCAATATTATTATTAGTTACTATTGCTGTAATTATTTAATTGGCAGAGAGAGAGAAGACCATACAGTTATGACCCATCAAACTAACAAATAGTGCAAGATGTACTTACACGATTATGAAAATTAATTTCTTTTAAATTACATAAGTTCAATGTACTTGGTACCAAGTACGTGGGATAAACGTGGTTCTGGGTACACTTTGTAAAAAAAATCTCTGTCCCGCACGCTGTAGAATTACGGAGGGATGGCGGAGATATGCCGGAGGATCGCCCAATAAGCGCCCAAATAGTCAATAATTTCCAGCGGGACCAGCCGCAATTGCGTGTTATCCAATGTAACTAGTATGTCCGGACCTCCGGAAAAATCTTGCACATAAACAATAGGATGCACCCAAGATACGCCCAATCGTTCTGGCGCTCCGTCATGTGCTCCGTCACCGACGGAGGTAACACTGACTAAGGTTGTGCCTTACATATATACAGGTTGGAGCAGGCTAACAAAATCCGCGGGACCGCCGGTCCCATAAAGTTTTTCACAGCTGCAGAAAATTTTTAAGCTTCCGAAAAAAAAAATCGGGGAAAAATTAAGCTTCCAAACCGAGGAGTATATTTTCAATGCACGATAGGGTTCCCATAGTTCTGGTGATCAACGTCAGTTTCGGAAGCGGTCGGCATGCTGATTGCATTTTGATCGCAATAAAGTCATCGAACTTGAAGAGTACCAGGCTAATTTGCGTAAATGTCGGCAAGTCTGATCAAATTGTAGAAGTTGTTGTTTAAGAAAACATCAGGGAAAACACTAGTCTTCTTTAATATAACTACTTCAATTTGTTTGCCTTTTCATTGACATCAGCAAACTTCACAAATAAAGTGAAAATCACCCCAGATCGGCTCGACCGCTATTCCAATGTTTTAAACATTTTGCGAACTGCCGACTTTCGGCAGCATGGTCTGAACAAAAGGTTGGCTTTTTTCATTCTAAAAGTAAAATAGAGATGCAGGTATATCATTTTCCCTCCTCGCGGTCGTTTCAACAAGCGTATAAAGCAGAACATTGATCATTAATAATCAACATTGCAAACATATATTAGGCCTATTAATATTAGTCAAATTAGGTTTCTTTCTTGGCCGGTCAGTCGCAAGCAGTAGCTATTATTTTCATCATTAACCCTTGAAGTGAGTTAAGCTTGAGAAATTCATTCACAGATTTCCATTCAAAATGATGATTCCAAAGACCCAATTTGTTTAAAATATAAAACATACATATTGAGCATTTACTTATTCAAATTGTTATCTTAAATCATGTTTATGTGCACAGGTTTATTTTGTTTAAACGTAAAAAGATCCATGAAATTAGTGCCTCTGTGATGAAA
Source organism: Ophioderma brevispina (assembly GCA_023653785.1). Classification (NCBI taxonomy): domain Eukaryota; kingdom Metazoa; phylum Echinodermata; class Ophiuroidea; order Amphilepidida; family Ophiodermatidae; genus Ophioderma; species Ophioderma brevispina. Next base: position 2,309 of record JAMKCH010071658.1, read on the forward strand.
TGTAGCACTCAAAGAGTTCAATGCCTTATACTTACACTGGTAACTGAAAGTGTCTGAATTTAGGCAAAAGGTCTGAATCTGGAAAGGCTGTATGAATAGGGAATTAAGCTTAAAGACACTATCAGTGATTTGAAAAATATTTGAAATTTGCAGGAATAGCTTCAAAGTGAAGGATAAGTCTGTAGAATTCTCATAAGTTACCTTTTCTAGCTGTAGAATTGACAGAAAAGGAAGAAAACGGCAAATGTTCCAAGATACGATTCTCCATTCAATTACGTGTTGTAGTAAGTGTCCGAACGGACAGTAATGACTACTTTTTTTTTTTTTTTTTTTTAATAATCAACATTGCAAACATATATTAGGCCTATTAATATTAGTCAAATTAGGTTTCTTTCTTGGCCGGTCAGTCGCAAGCAGTAGCTATTATTTTCATCATTAACCCTTGAAGTGAGTTAAGCTTGAGAAATTCATTCACAGATTTCCATTCAAAATGATGATTCCAAAGACCCAATTTGTTTAAAATATAAAACATACATATTGAGCATTTACTTATTCAAATTGTTATCTTAAATCATGTTTATGTGCACAGGTTTATTTTTTTTAAACGTAAAAAGATCCATGAAATTAGTGCCTCTGTGATGAAATGTAGCACTCAAAGAGTTCAATGCCTTATACTTATAATCAATAAATGTGGAGCTTTCACAAATTGTAACCATGGTAACTAAGCTAACAAAAGCAAAATACCCACTTGACCTCAGGTTCACCTCCCAGGGCTGTGGCTCACTGCTGATACTAGAGTGTATACATAGAATGCATCTGGTGGCTTGGACTGGTGGCAGTGGTGGGGGGGGGGGAGTTGGGTTGTAAATTTTGTTAGTTTTTATTTTATTTATGGGAGGGGAGAGCTGGAGAAACCAAGTTACATGTTTGATTTATTAACAATATATTTTAATGGACAATGATTTTTTCCTAATTTAAAAAAAAACAGCAGAAAGGCAAGTGTAGTTTTCTTTGGTCTTGTTTGGCATTTGGCAAGTTTAATTAAATAAAAATAATATTGTCATTTTACAATAAAATTACACTTTAAAATGTTATCAAAATACATACAAATACAATAATAAAAATGATATAAAATGAAATTGAAAAATAAAAACAATGTTTAATTACAACTAAAACAAAAAAATAGATTAAAATTTAAAAATTTTAAAGAGAACTCAAAAATCAAATTAAAAAAGTAATTAAAAGATAAAAATAAAATAGTAAAAAAAAATGATAAATTAAAATTAATAAAATTGAAAAAAAAAAACTAAATTATAAACATATTAAAAACGAAAATGAATGAATAAAAATGAAAAATACAAGCAATAAAATTAATAAAAATAAACAATAATAAAAGTTAGATAAAAATAGATGCAAAATCCCCAACAAAATACACATTGACAAAATATAAAATGGAAAGAATGATGTGGCATGATATTTTATTCATTTTTGCTAATTAAAATAAAAACAATAATAGTAACTAATAAAAGTAAATAAATGTCAAAATAAAGATGGTTCCCGGCGTTTTCGGCTCATTTGTGTATCAATGGTTGTTGACCATTGCCTGGAACCCAAATTTTGGTTTTAGTTCAAAATGGTCAAAATCATGATTTTTAAGAAAAGGTGGACGCTTTGGATTTTCCTGGTGTTTTCAGCTTTGTGTTTCAATGGTTGATAAGCATTGCCTAGACTCCGATTCAGCTCTCTTGGTTCAAAATGGTAAAAACAATGATTTTTAAAGAAAATTGGACACTTTGGATGGTTCGAAGATGGTTTTTGGATGGTTCTTGGTGCTTTCTTGTGCACCAATGGTTGTTGAGCAATAACTCAAATCGGCTAGTTTGATTAAAATGGTAAAAATAATGATTTTTAAAGAAAGGGGGATACTTTGGATGGTTCCAACATTTTTTGTGGTTCCCGGTGTTTTCGGCTTCTTTGTGTTTCAATGGTTGATGAGCATTGCATGGATCCCAATTCAGCTTTTTTTTTATTTTAAAATGGTAAAAGTAATGGTTTTGAAGAAATGGGGACACTTTGGATGGTTCCAAGATGTTTTGATGGTTCCCAGTGTTTTAAGTTTCTTTGTGTATCAGTGGTTTTTGAGCATTGCCTGGAACCCAAATCGGCTATTTTGGTTCAAAATGGTAAAAATTATTTTTTTAAAGAAAAGTGGACACTTTGGATGGTTCCCAGATGGTTTTTGGATGGTTCCCGGTGTTTTCGGCTTCTTTATGTTTCAATGGTTGGTGAGCATTGCATGGATCCCGATTCAGCTAGTTTGGTTCAAAATGGTAAAAATAATGGTTTTTAATTAAAAGTTGACATTTACGAAGGTTTGCAAATGGATTTTGGATGGTTCCCACTGTTTTTAGTTTCAATGTATCAATTGTTTGTTTTTGTTTTTTGCATTGCCTTTAACCCAAATCGTCCATTTTGATTTAAAATGGTAAAAGTGATGATTTTGAAAGAAAAAGGGACACTGAGAATGGGTCGCAGATGGCCATGCGTTTTGAGATGGGCGATTTCTCGGTGCACATATATGCCAAAAATCGGTCCTCTTAAAATCGCATCATTTTTCATAGAAAAGTAATTATAACATTTTCTGTTCACCCTAGTATATCAAAAGTATACATTTTCTGAAAGGAAATTTCACAAGGATTCCAAAAATGCTACTTTTTAAAAGTAGGGTGAAGTGTAAAAAAGTTAAACTGTAATTCTTGCATATAATGAAGTTTAAAATTGTATATAAGGGTTTATGGTCTTACTACTATACTGTTAAAAATTTGAACACAAAGAAAAATAAATTGGTCATGTGATGGTTGCCCTGGTGAGTAACTGGCGGGTCATATTTGAACCTATATTTTGCTAGCTTGTAGTACGCAAAAACATCCTAACTACACAACTATTGTTTGCTATCAAGATGGAAAACCAAATGGGAAAATTGTTAGAGGTTCAACATCTTGTTGAATGACTAAATAGGTTCATAATCAACTGTTAAGGCGGCTAATCCACAGGTGATTGCTAATATTTTGCCGAAAATTGAAAAATAATTAAAACTTTCAATTTTGTGTGAAAAAAAGCCTTCATGTCAGTATAATCACTATTTTTAGTTCAATCACAACGAACACATTAGCGCATGTTCTGGTCCAAATTTGAAGTCTGTATCCCTTATAAATTTTGAGAAAATTGTGTTTTGCGGACTAGAACTTGGCAAAAATTGATGAAATGTTCAAAAACGCAGGTCCAAAGTTAAATAAGTTTAAGACTGCTCAATTAATGTTAACTAATTGATTAATTAGGTACCATTGTTACTTTTGCAGATTGACTGTCGAATCAACATTAAAATAAACATTAAAAAGGTTTGATAAGTTTTATTAAAAATACAAAGCATTTGTGTTCAGGAAATCACCCGCAAGATGTGTTCGGAAGGACTCGATTTATAAAACAATAAACCCTACACGAAGAATAAACCCAATAACAGAAAAACAAAAGAAAGGTTTTTCTGCTTTTTCGCTCATGTCGTCTTGACTAAAACTGTCCATGAAAACTATGGAACCGACATATACGATGGATCAAAACTCGAAGAATGAAAGCTTTATTTCAAGCTCTAAAAACTTTAAATATAAAACAAATTGCCAATATAATCCTGTATAACCCAAAAAAACCCCTTAAAGTTAAAAAAGATCCATGAAAAGTGGCCTCTGTGATGAAATGTAGCACTTCAAAGAGTTCAAGCCTTATACTATAATAATAAAATGTGGAGCTTTCACAATTGTAAACAATGAGTAACTAAGCTAACAAAAGCACAAACCCACTTGACCTCAGGTTCACTCCCAGGGCTGTGGCTCACTGATTGATCTAGAGTTGTCAGAGCTTATAAGAATGAATCTGGTGGCTTGGACTGGTGCAGTGGCTCGGGGGGGGGGGGGAGTTGGGTTGTTAAAGCACTTGTTAGTTTTTATTTTAGTTATGGGAGGGGGAAGAGCTGGAGAGAGAAAGAAAACCACGTTACATGTTTGATTTTTTAACAATATATTTTAATGGACAATGATTTTTGCCTAATTTAAAACAAACAGCAAAAGGCAAGGTAGTTTTCTTTGGCTTGTTGGCATTGGCAAAGTTTAAGTAAATAAAAATAAATTGTCATTTTACAGAAAAATTACACTTTAACAAGTTATCAAATACATGTTAAATACAAATAAAATAATACAAAATGATTCAGAAAATGAATTGAAAATTAACAACAATGTTTAATTACAACTAAACAAAAAAATTACGATTAAAATTTAAAATTTTAAACGAGAACTCAAAAATAAATTAAAAAACGTAATTAAAACGATAAATAAAATAGTAAAAAAAATGATAAATTAAAATTAATATAAAATTGAAAAAAAAATAAAAACTAAAATTATAAACAGATTAAAAACGAAAATGATGAATAGAAATGTAACTTAATAAAAAAGACAAATCAAATATATCAATGACAAAAACCAAAACTAAAATAAAAATTAATAGTTAAAAAGATGGAAAAATGCCAAAAACAATAAAAAAATTACATATAAATTCAATAAAAAACCTAACAAATGAAAAATACAAAGCAATAAAATTAATAAAATAAACAATATAAAAGTTAGATATTAAAAAATAGAATGCAAAAATCCCCAAAAAAATACACATTGACAAAATATAAAATGGAAAGAAGGCTGTGGCATGAGATTTTATTCATTTGTGCCTAATTAAAATAAAAACAATATAGTAACTTATAAAAGGTAAATAAAGTCCAAAATAAATAAAGATGGTTCCCGGCGTTTTCGGCTCATTTGTGTATCAATGGTTTTTGACCATTGCTGGAACCCAAATTTTGGTTTTTTCAAATGGTTTCAAATCAAAATCATGATTTTTAAGAAAAGGTGGACGTCTTGGGATTTTCCTGGTGTTTTCAGCTTTGTGTTCAATGGTTGTTGAATAAGCATTGCCTCGACTCCGATTCAGCTCTCTTGGTTCAAAATGGTTAATAATAAAAAAAATGATTTTTAAAGACAAATTGGACACTTTGGATGTTCGAAGATCGGTTTTTTGGATGGTCTTGGTGTTTCTTGTGCACCAATGGTTTGAGCAATAATGCAATCGGGTAGTTGTGATTATAAATGGTTAAAAATAACTGATTTTTAAAAAAGGGGGAGGATAATTTGGATGGTTCCAACATTTTTTGTGGTTCCCGGTGTTTTCGGCTTCTTTGTGTTTCACTGGTTGATGAGCATTGCAGGATACCCATAATCTCAGCTTTTTTTTATTTGAAAATGGTTAAAGTAATGGGTTGAAGAAATGGGACACTTGGATGGTTCCAAGATGTTTTGATGGTTCCCACGTGTTTTAAGTGTCTTTGTGTTATCAGTGGTTTGTGAGCATGCTGAGAACCAAAATCGGAGTTTTGGTTCCAAATGGGGTAAAATTATTTTTAAAAAAACGTGGACACTTTGGATGGTTCCCAGATGGTTTGGATTGGTTCCGGGTTTTCGGCTTATTATGTTTCAATGGTTGGTGAGCTGCATGGATCCCGATTCAGCTAGTTTGGTTTCAATGGTTTAAATAATGGTTTTTAATTAAAAGTTGAAGTTTACGAAGGTTTGCAAATGGATTTTTTGGATGTTTGTCCACTGGTTTTAGTTTCAATGTATCAAGGTTGTTTTTGTTTTGCATTGCCTTTAACCCAAATCGTCCATTTGATTTAAATGGTAAAAGTGATGATGAAGAAAAACAGGGACACTGAGAATGGGTCGCGATGGCAATGCGTTTTGAGATGGGCCGATTTCTCGGTGCACATATGCCAAAATCGGTCCTCTTAAAATCGCATCATTTTTCATAGAAATAGTAATATTATAACATTTTCTGTACATAAATTTTCCAAATTAAAATTGTTTTGGAGTTATAAGGGGAAATGGCACAAGGATTCCAAAAATGCTAATTTTAAAAAGTAGGGGAAGTGTAAAAAAGTTAAAGCCAGTCAAGCAGCAAAATTTTCATTTTTTTTGTGGGAAAATAAACTTACCTATATTTACTATAAAATTACCCCAATGTCCAAAAAGCTACTATATTTGAATGCTCAGACTGAGAAGCTTTTTAAAATATATATTACTTTCCCTATACCCATCGTTTGGTGTTTCGATGTGCAATCATTTTCGCAACCCTGCTGGGAAAATTCCTGTATTGGGTTTTATTTTAAAATATAATTTACTATGAACAAAATGCATTTAAAGTAAGTTAGCGTCTTAGTACTAGAAAAAACCAGAAGTATGCATATTAACAACACCAGAAATAAATCACCTGCTAATTAACCTTGTACAAGATTTAATAGGATGAGACTCAGGATTATATATACGATGAAATGGCCCTCCAAACCACATATGTTGCCACTCATCCCACTGATTTCAACAAAAGTGTAGATGTGGATGATTTGGTCTCCTGCAAGTCAACACTATATACCAAAAGCCACTTTCTTTTGGTGCAAATAGATGCTGTTGAGTCTCTTGTAATAGAATCCTCTGATAACATGTGTGAACCGGGTTTTGTATAATGATGTGTCCGTATTTACGGCACATTGTTTTTCAGTCAATGTGATTATGCCATCTGAAGTAACATTAAAGGTGCGTTGCTTCCGATTATGTGCTATTGTTTTCTCTAATTGACATGAGAGCCGGGCACTTGCACACACACCCCCCATCATGTTCCGTGGGAAACAAACTTGCGGTTTTTAATGGTAGACGCAATAATGACTGTTGCAAAGCTATCCAAACGGTGCTAATAAAAGTGGTTAACCACTATAAAACAGTGGTTTTTGTTTGATATCTTGGGGATGAAATGGATGTCGAGGGCGGCTCAATTTCAGGACGACAATGAGAAAAATATGGGTATTTCATCTGATATCAAAATCGATATACTTCCGGGTGGTAAATAAGGGGGGTCCCCAAGACGATTCGGAACACGCACCTTAAGGACAAAATACTCCAATAGGCCTACACATGTTTGTTAATTTATGTTCATTCCAAGCACCAGATTTTACAAGATATCAATTAGAAATCCCCCCCCAAAAAAAAAGAAATGCTAATTTGCGGAAGATATGCGAATCTCTTCATCCATATTTGCTCGTCCTCGGGACTCGGTCCCCCCGGACCATGGAAAGTAACTAATTTTAACAACAAAGTTAAATTGTTGATCATGTATAATAATCATAGTGTCCTCAAAATAATTAAATGCATGCCAAAAATTAAGGGTTGTGTTAGGCCAAGTAAAAAAAGAAACGAGTTGCTCATCCCCGCCGCCCGATTTTTTTTTCGCCGCCCCGGATTTTTGTTATGTGCTATTTTCAACAACCCGCCAAAAATAGCAATATTTTATTCGGAGATGGTTGTTGGTTTTGGCTTTGAGTGCTACAAACAAGACGGGCAAAAGCATCATATGTATACATTGCATCAGTGTACTCAACTTGCAAAATATTTGTGATTTTTATACCTTGAGCAGCCATATTTAATTTTTAAGGTTTTAAAAATTGCATTCGAAAAAAAATAGCAAAAAAAAATGAAAAATAGTAAAATTAAGCTTTGCTCCTCCTGTTTTGAAAAAACCCGGATGAGAAACTCGGTACTTATTTTACTGGCCTCTTAGTGGACAAGTTCAAAACGCACGGCCATTTGGTTTTTGGATGGTTCCTGGTGGTTTCGGATCCTTTGTGGTCAACCACTCCAATGGTTGATGAGCATTGCATGCACCCCAATTCAGCTATTTTGGTTCAAAATGATCAAAAGAATGATTTTGTGAAAGAAAAGTGGACACTTTGGATGGTTCCCGGATGGTTTCTGGTTGGTTCCCGGTGTTTTCGGCTCC
>JAMKCH010071659.1:0-46192 GCA_023653785.1 Ophioderma brevispina
AAGTTTAATTTTCGAACGTTTTGCACTCGCGACAAAGACGGAATTTCCTACAGTTTTTCAGGATCGAAATGGGTTAAAATTAATTAAAAAAAGAAAAAAGGGGCCGTTTTGCAGTGGTTTAGGTGTTAGCAGATAAGGGAAATTACGGCTGTTCCTGTGGCGTGTGCGCTGATTTGTGCATACAAGAAAATTGTATTAATTATATATACACGTAGTCCTATTTTGTATTTTAAAAGTATAGGCCTTTGTGTCTCGCCTTTACTTTTTACGTTAAACAGTTGTTATTCACTGGACGGTGTTTGATCATGTACGGCCTCCCCGGACAAACCTAGTAATAAATAACATGGTAATTGAACAAGTCAAATGGTGGCTTGCGTGCGGTACTTGAGAAAGTGTCCCGTCGTGTGAAATCGATAATCATTTGTCGCACAAAAGAAAACGGGGGAGTTAATTGGTACGGAAAAACAAGTCTATGGAGGGTCGGAGAGAGGTTCGCTCACTTCTCAGTGAAGAGCAGGTAGGAAAAATAATCTTTAATAGAGAGTTCGCTCTAACTGCAGGGAGAAGTTCTCTCGCCCGAGCGAAGGTGTGAGCGAATGTCTCTCGGCTGAGAGCAATTCGATGGGAATGGCGCCTAAGTCGGGGGGACGAGGTTGTGGATCACGAAATGCCCTTTGAAGATTACCTCAACATATACTTAACAACATTTGTCTAATACAAAAAGAAGCCAAGAAGTTTTTTTGGATGCAGGGGAAGAGACTCTGAATGCGCAACGTGAGTTCCAAATTACAAAGCATTGTGGGGCTGCTTTAACAAGTTAGCATATCTTAAACCATACAATCTCTCCTCAAGCATGGATTTCACCAAATGCTGTCATCTTTACACGAATCTATAGATTTATGAAAATTTATAGCTGCAATTGGGGGGCTTTGGCTCTTTCCACAAAAAAAATCGGAAGCCACAAAATGAATAGTTTGCAGTAGAAAATACGGCAAGTCTGAGATAGCCCATATATGGATAAAGCAAACAGCAGCTATTTGATAGTAACATTATGAGTATCCACAAATAGCTGCCTCATGCCTTATTTCATATTATGGGAATTTGTCAAAATATTGCTCTTAAATATTGATCGAATTCCGACTTATACTTCGTCCGGCATGAAAATAAGGAGTGACGTCAGCGCTTTCCACACAGTCTTAAAAATGCGAATCGCAGTAAGGCGCAGTGTTATCGCGAGAGTACAAAGTGGTGTGCGCACACGCATGCACACATAGCTGCGCTAAAGCTGTGACATCACTCCTTAGTTCAGCCCGGATGAAGTATACCCCACAAGCACAAGATGGAGTTGCCGCCTCCTTTCTCCCCGCCTCCTCCCCTCCCGACCCTATCCGCCCTCCTACTTCCTTTTTCCCTAACTCGTTTTCTCTGCACCATCCCTTTCTTCTTTTAACCACGCTCTCTACCTTTTATCCCCCACCTTTCATCGATCCCTCCTTTCTCCTAGTTCTCCCCCTTAGAGGAGAGCATTTGAAGGGGACTCAGTGCACATCCCTTCTGGCCATGTCTTACCCAAGTCGCATGTACTACTTGAGTATGTAATTATACCACTGAATATTGCGAGGAAAAATTTTACAGCTCTCACTTTAGTAGCTTTCAGTGGTGGTTCTTTTCCAACCTAGCCCATTTGTATGATTATTCACTCTCTGATATCTATTCAACGTGCCAAAGTTTGATTTCCATCCATAAAACATACAACTATTGATGACGAGTAATCGATAAAGAGGCTCCAAATGCAAAGCATGATGACACTATTACACACATTGTATAACATTTACATACCAAATCACAGGATAGTATTATGAATACAAGAGATTGACACGACAAGGTCACTATTCATTGAAAACAGATGAGGAGATTATGTGAGTATGCAGCATACTAAATAACAATAGGCAGTTGAAAACAGATCAATGAGATTCAATTTGATGGTAGTACAAATTCAGGAGTATATAAATTTTAATTCATTAAATCAGTATACCACTAATTAAAGGTGCATGTTCCGATCGTCTTTGGGACACCCCTGATTTACCCGGTAGTATCGATTTTGATATCAGATGAAAGGTCGTATTTTTCTCATTGTCGTCCTAAAATTTGAGCCCTTAAATCCTTTTCATTCCCAAGATATAAACAAAAAACCGCCGTTTTAGTGGTTAACCATCAATATTAGCACAGTATTGAATAGGGCTTTGCAACATGCATTATTGCGTCTACCATCAAAACCGCAAGTTTGTTTCTCACGGTACTTGGGGGTGTATTTGCAAGTGCCAGGCTCTCATATCAAGTAGAGAACACAATACACATAAATCGGAACAAGCACCTTTAAACAAATTCTAATAACAGCAGTCAATAAAAAATAAGGGTGCTGTCAAACTCAAATGAAATCTGAGTTGAACCATGACATCACTTAATGAGACACAATTATTTGCAAGCAATTACCCTGATTCCTGAAATTGTTTTCCCAACTGTAATTGCACCAGGTTTTAAAAACATTCATATTCTTTATTATGGCAATCTATATTTTGCATCACAGGTAGTTTTCACTTTTCCAGAAAATGGAATCCAAAAAACTAAAATCCAAATTAGAGTGATCATTGTTTTTAATTAGTAATACAATTTGTTTGGGTTTTATAAACATACACATTTTGACTCCAGCAAACATGCAGCTTTCATTAAATAAAAAAATAGTGGAAACCAAAACTGCACATTTTACAAAATGAATTAAGGAGACTTGAATTTTAGCTAATGGAAAAACTTCTGTCCCTACTAGATATGATAACAAACATACATTTTAAAGGCTGACTCAGAGATTTCTAGAGGTGGTTGCCCTCAATTTTCAAAGAAATTGTGTTTTTTGCATACATATCCATAATGCTTTTTGATAAAAAAAAAAAACACTGTGTAAAATAACTAAGCTCAAATTGATGTCCTTCATATGCAAAATCACAACTTAAGTATAAAATTCTGGATCCAGAAATTTTGGTATACCATGGTTATACACAGAATCCTATGGCACTGTTATACTGTACATGTATGTACATATATGTTTACTATATGAAAACCAAAAAACTGATTCATCTCTAACTTCGGAATTAAAGCAATATTAGCACATCTTTTTGAAGAGCGCCCTCAATTTTTCAAAAATTTTGAGATTCTTACACGGTTGCATTGGTAATGGGCTAGTAAACTATACCTGTGAATGGTTACGCTCGAAAATGTCTATGTGTCACAAACGACACATGGAATTTTGTAATTAGAATAATTAATATCGGGATTAATATCGCAGCGTATCTTCCCTCGCCTTTCACCAATGAGGTCTCGGGTTCGATTCCCGGCAGGGGCTCGTTCTCGGTGGCTTTATGTGAATTTGGTTTCTCGATCCATACTCGTTCATGCAGGTTTTCTCCGGGTACTCCGGTTTCCTCCTGCTTCTAAAATCGAGCTTCTTGGCATAAATCTGTTCTGGTATTATGGTTTCTCTGATGTGCTGAGCGCCTTTCATGGCAGCCGCACAGCGCCTTGATCACGTTTACGTGGATATGTCGTGCGTTAAAAATACAAATTATTATTATTATTATAATAATTGAACGGCTGCTGGAAACGGCCTTCCAATGTGAAATAGCCGGGAAATAGTGCCACGTACATATCTACGCTCATCCATTAGTTGTTTTATTGGTTCAGGCAAGTCAAGTAGAGGTTATTTTCTTGAGGTGGCACTATTTCATCATGGATGGACATAAACGTAGCATTTCCAGCTCCGCCGTTAAGTCCAATCTGGGATCCCAATTTTAATTACAAAATTGCTTATTTTATGATAAATACGCATTTTTATAGCATTCTCGTTTGCAGGTATTGTTTCGTAGACAATTACCAACATAACTCTGCAAAATATCAAATTTTGAAAATTGGGGGCGCTCTTCAAAAAATGTGCTAATATTGCTTTAAGCATTGTAGGTGACATCTTTAGCTCTACTCTAGTTGACTATTTTTTAAATTTCTACACAAAAAATATTTTACAAAATCTCTGAGTCAGCCTTTAATAGCCATTTTAAATTTAGCATAAAACACTAAAACACTAGAGTAAAATGGGAAAGGTTACCTATTCTTTTGTGAAACACTGCTTGTAACCACTCCGGCTTGTAAATATTTCACAGTGCATTACAAGTAAGTCACATGTTTTCAAGTCCATAGAGTCTGCCTAACAGTTAAACGTTATGCTCGAAACAAATCAGACATTCTTACGACTGCCAATTCAGAATTTCCCCTAGCTCTGAACTTGGGGAGGGCAATGAATTTCTCCTCCACTATAGTTGTGTCCACACGGAGGCTGAAACTCCTGAGTTTTCAAAACTCTGGAGTGTCGATCAGAGTTTTGACCGTGTGGATACATTCGGGGTTTTACACTCCGGAGTTTTATCGAGGGGCTAGCAGGGTTTTATCCCCCTAAAAAACTTGGGGTGAAGCTCAACCTCCGATAACACTCCGGAGTGTTTTGGAGTGTTGTGCCGTGTGGACAGCTTCGGGGGATAGTGAGCGGAGGTGACCTCGCAAGGTCATCTTTGTTGACAAATTCCTGTGTTTGAATATCACGCGGGAAAGTCCACGGCTTCCGGTATGTTGACTTCTGGTCTACACTCCAATATGAGAAGCGGAGGAGAATGGTCAGGGGGATGATTTCAGAGTTTTGGCCATCGTGTGGACACAATTTGGAGTGAAGTAAAATAATTGGATTAAATTTTCACCTCCGGAGTTTTAAACCCTTGGATTTTTGTGACCGTGTGAACATGGCTTAGGTCTGATCAAAGCTACTCTCTTGTTATCTGTCCACTGTCACAGGTACGGTAATGGAGCGATAACTTATGCTCACCGCACTGCTAGTCCTTCCTATGTATATTATTATATGCTTGACAATAGAGCCATGTATTTTAAATCGGCTTGCAAATCCCGTGTCTGGATAAATGATCATATCTCCACTGTCCTGTAGTTGTAATTACATTTTGAATTGGCTTGCTGCCTTACATGAATATTGGAACATTGACATTATGTTGTTGTCATACCTAAGTGCATATTGCTTAAGATTGTAAGATACGCTACGATAGGTTATGACATTTACTGTTCACATAAAATTCTGTTAAAATTGGCGTGTAGCTGTTACATGCTAGTAACATGTATAGTCTGTCAGTACGATTTATCAGATGGTGGTTGCATGAATCACAAATTTACTACATTATTTTTCCTCAATTTCATCAAATATGTTCTTTTTATATTTTTTTACATTAATATAACTCTTTTTTACTAAAGATATATTTTTGTGAATAGAAAATGCTATATTTGCTATTCCTCTTTGAAATAAAACAATTTCTTTTGAGTATTTTCAAATTTTAAAGGAAATTCAGAGATTTCACAAAAGAATTTGGGTAAAAATATCAACTAAAATGGAATCAGATTTTGATTTTTTTGATATAGTGTAAACCTGTGTGTGTATAGTTTAAAAAATCCAGAGTCTGGAATTTTATTTTGAAGATTGTGATTTTCTATGTGAAGGACATTCATAACATTTATGAGAGAGAAAGATGAGGACAAAAAATCATGCATTGATTGTGTCATTGCATGTGGGTATGTTATGAGCGTACGCAGTGTTCTTAGAATAATTTTAGCGCGAACATTGGATTGGTCATTTTGTGGGCGGTGTGTGTCGCTTTTCATTAAGAAACCTTACTGCGTTGAATTTCATGATGATTCAGTCTTTTTTTTGGTGCTAAAAAATGTCTACTCTAATAACGTTTAGAATTAGGTTAATGTCTTATCATTTTAGTTCCTCTTGTCATTGGCAAAAATCACTTGCGTCAGTTTGACAAGACTCATAATGGCAATGCGCCCCTGCAGGGCTTGGTGCCATAATTCATCGTCAAACTGACGTGACTGCCTTGATTTCTTTGCCAATGCACTAAGCTGAAAAATTCCGCCATTACCTCTATCAATTTGGGCTTACTATTTCACATAGTAAAACAGTATACTCACAGGATTTTGTATGCAAAAAAAAACTGTTAGAAAATTTAGGGTTGCATCCGCAGGAACTCTGTGAATCGGTCTTTATATCAAAGTTTTTGGCAGCACTTAGAGACATAGCTTGAAACTACACACATGTAGTCTTTTGCAAAATAATGCATGTCTTCATTGAACCTCACCACATCAGGACAGAAACACTCTGGCTGTTTCTCAGAATAGGAATATAAGTGAAAATGAAACTAAAAAACTGTCCACTCAAGATAGTCAATGCTGAGGATTTTCAACATGTTTCTAATGGAGCAACAAGACTGAGAGTGTCTCGGAAGTTAAGCTGCGGCACATAATTGCCCAAAGGCCTGTTCATATTTTGACGCATCTAATCTGTGTTGTGGTGAGTTGTGATGCCAAATATATCAATTGATCAACTTCTGTCACAACTCACCACAACGAACCGACAAAGCCAGTTGAAATGAATTTAACTTCACATGCAATACTGCAATGGCGTATTTATGGGAGAGACTGGCAATTCTGGCTACTGCAACTCAGATGCAGTAAAGTATGAACGGACCTTAACTCCAGAACATGCAGTTACCAAGTAGATACCAAACCACTTGGGCCGGTATTCACAAAAGAACTTAGTCCTGGCTTAACTCTTAGTCCAGGACTAAGTCCATCTAGAAAGACCCTTTAATTTTGTTTAAAACAGAAACAATTTGAAATAGGCAAGTTCTCAGCTTTGAGTGTCTACCTGTACTTTCTCTTTGTATTTTAGCAGAAAAAGCTATTATAGGAAAGAAGATGAATTTAGAGGTCCTTCTAGTAGGACTAAGTCCTGGACTAAAAGTTAAGCCAGGATTAAATTCTTTGTGTGTTAAAATTTACTATGCGGCCACCTGGCTTTTGCAATTACCCGGCTTTTTTAAAGTACTACTTGTTAGAAACCTGTTTTCCCAATTAACCGACTGATGGGGCACATATCCGCTAACCAATCAAACTTGGACTTGCCAAGCCTAAGTTACACCCTCCCACCAAGTTTTGTGAGCATACGACCCTCGACCTCTGAGGCTGCGAGAAAAGGGGCGGATGGACAGACAGACAGAAAGAAGTGGTCTATTATAATATAGACACCCAGTAGAAACAGGTCTTGATATTAACCTGTTTATTGCCTAACCGGTCAAATCAAATGCCATCAAGTGCAATAGAAACACAATGAAGATTATGACTTTAGAATAATTATTGCAACATTGTGTTTATCTTTGTAAAATTTTTTTTTGGTTTAATTTTGAGAAACAAAAATATACAATTGCACTTTTCCAGAAGAATAAGCGGTACATGTATGTCTACACATATATACCTCTCCATATGCACTCTTTCTACAATCTACATGCAGTATTGCTACCTATTTATTTGCACTAAGCAGTGTATGTACATATTAGATACATGTGTCATAGGGGTCAAGACCATACCCTCCTAGTACCCTCTTGATTATTTGATAATGCTCCAAATGTCATAATTTGATGTCACCTATGTTGTTTGATGGATGATAAACCTTTCTATATATAATCCAGACAGCATATCAGACGTATTTGATTAAATCAGTTAGTACACAGCAAGTGTATGGCATATAAAGAAGCCCACGTTTGACTGCTTTGGGGTCTTAACTAGGATTTCACAACTGTCCAGCATATTGTGGATTTAAAATATTTCCCGTTTTTACTGTTCCAGTCCATGTAGACATAAGGATAGGTTCAAAGAAAGGCAAATAAAGTAGGAGAGAGAGAGAGGCGATGGAAAAAGGGCAGAATCTCAGCTGCATTGTACATGCATGCATCCCTCCTCTTGAGTGCACTTACGACACAAAAAGATTTCAATTGGTGGAAAGCATATGTTATTACCTCTTTATCCCTTCTAATGATTTTTCATAATTTCATTCTGTAGTAAAAATTATAAGATGAATAAAATTGTTTAAAAAAATGCCACTAACATGCATATTTGTGAGTCAATTCATACGACAAAATCCCTGCCACATGCAAATGTTCAAAAAATAAATTGGCATTCCCCGCATTTTTTTTTGCAATTCAAATTGACCACTCATGCATGGTGAACCATAGGGATATTTTGTTTCTGCTCTGTTTCTGATCAAATAATTGGTAAATTATGAAATAAGATATTTTAACTGTACAATAAACAATCTTAAAAGGCACTTACTTTGATCCACCCAAAAGGGTCACAATATTTGAAATTTGCAGAAGTAGCTTAAAGTGACAGGAGGAGATTTTTTTAGGATAAAACGTGATCGGTTGTAGACCACCTACCGAGAACGTTTCGAAGGTTTATTGGACAAACAGGTGCAAAAGAAAACCGCAAACCTTGTTTTGAACTTGCCTGCTATCGTAATGGTTCCCCATAGAAAACCATGCTTTGACGTTCTGTCGTGCACGACAGAAACTACTAAATCATCATCTTATTACATAAAGACGGCGAAGTCGGCTTATTCACTTCAGGTGTGATCTAATACATTGATAAGCATTCCAAATATGTAAAAAACCGGGGTTTGAGAAAAATTGGGGGCGCTTCTTTCTGGAAATCTCCTCATGTCTCTTTAAAGTGAGGGATATGGCTTATCATTCATAAGGTATAATAGGATACTTCCACTTATGATTTTTTTCTATTTTCTGAATTTGCAAATCACCAATTGTACCTTTAACAAATCGATTACTCCGAATTATAATGTGGTATTGACAATTAAGTTACATATCCCCAATCCACCGCCTTGTCCCCAACTTACCTCATTGACCTCAACACTGGTTTAACAAATATAGTTATTGTTTGGTTTTTGTAATGAGTACAAAAAAGAAGAGTCCTTTTTGGTGATTGCTGGGGTTACACATCACAGGAATCTATAAGAGGTCCAATCAACCATTCCAATCAAAGACATTGTTAGGTTTTGGAATTTCACCTCAACGCTTATGAATAACGAACTTGCAAGGTAAATGGTCGGGAGTACCCGACATGTTTGCCCCACGTCAACAATTGTCAATCATTAGATCAATCGTAGGACAGGGAATCCCTTCACACGTCACACCATGGCATAGCCGCCTTGTTTATGATTATGAATTGGTTTGCTCTTGATATGGTCATTTAAATGACCTCACATAAAGCATTACCCACCACAACAGAAAACTTGGACACTTCAAGAAGGTCTAAGTGCAATAGTTTTTGCCATTTGTCAGAAATCATATTTGCCATAGTCTTAATGTCAGTGGCTCTTAAGATTGTTCTTCCTGTGACACACTTTAAACCTGAAAGGAACTGTTTTACTGCCCTGAAAACAAAAATCATGATCAAAACTCAATTTTGGAATCTAGCTTTACGGTGACTATCTTTAGTTCCAGCTAATTTAGCTGGTTCAAATTCATCAGGAAGAGAGTACCAGTCCCAAAATCATACCTTATTCTCGAAAGAAACAGGGCAAACGTGTATTTACGCGATGCGTAAATAGGTCCCCGCCGAATGCCGCGATCACTAAAAATGCGAAAAGCAAGTACAAAACCCCACCCCATCCCCACATCCGCAAACAATACCCCATCCCCAACACCCTGCAAAACCCCACCCCCCTCCCCAACACCCGCAACAACACCCCCAACAACCCGGCAACCACCCTACAACTCCCAAACACCCCTCCCCCTACCCAACACTCTGCACATACCCACCCACCCCCTCTTTAACACCCTCAAACACACAAACCCCCTGCAAACACCCACCCCCACCCAAAGTAACCGCCGCACCTTCCCCAACACCCAGCCAACACGCCACTCCCCTCAACAAAAACCCGCAAACCACCCTATCCCCTCCCCAACACACCAAAAAACCACCCTCATCCAATACCCAAAACTCCACCCCCTCCCCAACAACCCTTTCCCTAACACCATGCAAAACCACCCACCACATCCCAAAAACACACCCCCTGACACCACAACCCCCCCTCGCCAAAACCCTGCCACACCCCACCCCCCTCCCCAACCACCTGCAATACCTAACCCCCTCCACAGCACCCCTACTGCATAGAAGTCACATGTAGCGAAGGAAATTTTGCTATCCGACGTACCTTTCAGAGATACAACACAGTACCCCGAATCCTCCTTAATTAGCTCATTTGCATACCTAAAGCCGTGGCCGCTATATCACATACTTTCAAATTGCAAAGAAGGTGTGGCCCATGATAGGTTTCCAAGCAGCGGCAGGAATTTTAAGTATCCAATGTACAGGGTCAAAAAATATGCACTTAGGGGGCTGATTTTGGCATATTAATTAGCTACATTTGCATACTCAATTTGCCCCAAATATGCCCAAAATCTAATAAGGCGAGAACTCTTCAGCCAGCTCCTGCCCCATGGTACATCATTAGACACTACGGAACACTCCAGCGCCCCAGCAAAACTGTACGCAGGCCTTGCCGGAAAATTTCATAATTATGCAAATGAGACCCCCCCTACTTAATTAGCATATTTTACGCCCAAAATCTATCAGGTTCGAGAACTATCAAAACCTTCTTTCCACCAAGGTACCTTCATGGTTGCCCTAAGGACACTCCAGATAAACTCTAAACAACATGGGTTAACATTTTTACACGGACGGACGAACGGACGGAGCGGACGCTGCTTCATTTTATAGTCCCCGTTCCGAATCGTTCGGCGGGGACCAATTACAGCAAGTTAGTTTGCTTTTTAAATCTTGGAAAAACCAGCCATATGGGAATAAAAAGGGCATCTTTTTTTCCAAGCCCTTTTCTTATGTTGGTATTCTTTTCAACTTGAGAGTTAAAATTAGACCACCAGTGAAAGAAGACCTTTAACAGAAGTGGAACTCAGTACTCCCAGAGGGTGGATAGATTTGTACCCCCTCAGAAAATCTCTAGTGGTTTTATTCAAGTACAAAAAAAAAAAAAACTTGCCCAACCACTAAACAGGGCACTGAATAAATAATGAAATTGATGTCATTTCCAAATGTTGTTTATCCAAATGTGTTCACGTCCACATTCGTGCACCCGTGCCCTATATGCTTCAGTAGAACATCCAGTTCAGGGTTGTGTTTACACAGTTGATATCTGTACACAAATAGTCAGCTGACTCTGGGTGTGATATATATTGCATTGTTGTCTTTTGTTAACATCGCAATCACTGGTATTTTAATTTGTTTTGATTGAAATGTTTACCAACAAAATGTTGCATAAAAAAGGCTAGGCATCATTCACATTATTTGTCTGCATATCCCTGACCTTCAATTACACACTTATTGCACACAATTCAGACTATATCATCCGTGCAATACTATGTCACAAGACAATACAACCATGTCCAAAAACAATGCTTTGGTTCATTTGTTCTTGAGGGTGATAATGCCTACAGCGACATGACTATATGCACCTAGTAATACTTGACTTCAAAATCAAGTTGATTTGACTGCACACTTATGAGATACCATGATCGCAGTAATGCAAGAAATTAAGTGTTTTTGTTTTGGTTACATCCTTGTAAGAGATAATCCACAGTTTCTGTTAGGTAAAAAAAAAACCCTAGAATTTCGCATTTCTCAGCTTCAGCGCTATACATGTATTCAAAGAATATGAGCTGTGGGCCAACCAGCCTATCTTACAAATTGACCTTACATGACCTTTGACCTCATCGCCAAATGAGGGATCCCATGTTGCACCTATGACTCAAGTTAGAACTTCAACTTTTCAATGGAGGTCAACTTGCCCTTTAAATTTGGTTATCTTCACTTGGTACTGGGTTGCCTGTATCCCCAGAACACGATACCATACATTGGTATATTTAGTTTAACCATTTTTTCCTTTGAAAAAAAAATCATTAAAACATATATGTTTTATGTGGTAACCCGCAATCACTTCCCTGTCTAGCTGACACACAGTATCCTATGGAGCTGATGAACTTTGCCCGAAATACTTAGTACATCAATAAGACAAACATCATTTTATGGGGATATCATTTCAGGGACATGCTGCTGTCCCATTATGCGGACAAGGTCCGATGGACAGGGAGACCTATTCTTGGGACTTCCGTCGATGGGAAGGCGATGCATTTTTGCCAAATAATTTCAAGTATTATACAGACTTTTTACGTAAAAAAATCCACTATTTTGCTATTGACATCTATTTACTGGTGCTCATATCTTTTTTTATCCGTCTAGAAATTCAGCAGGGATTTCAATGCAGACTTGGGGTGGGGGAGCTCTGGCCAAAAAAAGGGGGAAATGGGCCAAATACTAGTCAGATGGGGACCCCAGTCTCCCAAAATGATAAACCCCAACAAATGTAGCAAAATACTCACAGTGAGCTTTCATAAATTCTAGTTTGAAGATGTTAAGGCCCTCAATCAGGTCAGGGACTATGGGTCAATAGGGTCTTACTAAAATGATAAAATACATCAAATTAAATCACCCAAGCTAGCTCAACTAAGAAATTTTAATTCTGGGCACTGACAAATGTCATAAAATGCATGTACACGGAGACTCCTAACATCAACTACATGTAAGTAAGGTAGATTTTAAATCTGTGTTGCTTCAATGAAAGACTGTGTGGGAGTATACATAATATCAAATAACAACAGAAAGTCATCACATGACAATTGCATCATTGCTACCCACTCACCACACCAACCAACATCAGGTCTTTGACGAAGACTATCACACACACACACATAAATGCGCCCTTCCAGGAATGCCTGATGTAACGTCACAGATAATATAACTTCCTGTAAACTTGTGTTGACTCCAAAATTGGATGTCAACATCCTAATCAAAACACAAGGAACGGTGACGTAGCACGTGTGAAAATGAATCCATGCAGACTGGCTGAACTTCACCCAATTATTTCATTTAGCAGATGAGGAAACAGATGTGCTAACTTTGATGGCTGCTTACAACTTTTAACCTGTGGCCTACATGTAGAAACCTGACCTATATTTAGCTGTTTTGGTGTTAGAGATTTGGGAGGATTCCAAGTTCCAACTGTATGATGACAGTAGCCAGTTAAGATCTTCTAATAATAAATAAATACACCTATACCTGTCAATGTACTCGTCCAATGTATACACTGTATACACTACAGCTGAATTTAAATCTGTTGTACTTCAGATTGAAGTACCGGTATGTAGGACTTTGTTTCCCCTACTTTTTGGTCAATGACCCCATTTAGTTTTAGGGAAAAAATATGACAAACCCATAGACTATAGATGACCTGTCAGCATGCTTACAAGCCTGTTTACAAAATATCAGAAATTGCATACATTTGCATAAATTACCATACATTAATATCTATACCTTTTGTTACTAGATGGAATAAAGTGCAACTCCACCTATGTAGGCCTTCATTATAAAGGATTGATGTTAGGGGTGGACTTTGCACTAATGTCAAGGACTTTTGCATAACAAAAGAAATCATCATCCTAAGGTATATTTCTAAGTTAAAAATAATATTAATTAGTAATACCGGATAACGATAAAAGCACATAACCTACAAGTTGGTATATTTGCTCAACATGGATAGAAAAATGTGTTATTTCCAAGGAATATAAACAAAATTTTCCTCCAGTATGGCAAAATTTCCATCCAGGATGGCAAAATTTCCCTCCAGGATGGCAAAATCTCCCTCCAGGATGGCAACATTTTCCTCTAGGATGGCAACATTTCCCTCCAGAATGGCAAAATTTCCCACTATTTCTTATGCATTTCTTTATTTTAAAGACCAAAATTTCCCTCAAAATGTCACAATTCCCCAGGAAAGTGGTTCCCAAGTTCACCACTTTTTCCAGGCTCGCTTGCTTATTATTTCTCCTACTTTCACTATATTGTTGCATTACACATTACTATTGTCAGTGGTATAACCGATTCAAAGTGGGAAGCTAATAAACAATACTGTTTCAACCCTCCACTAGCTATCTAGTCTAGTTGGCTCCTGTCATCAATGGACATGTAAAACAACAAAATTGAATTGCACTTGAACAAACACTGCTTGCCACACATGGGATTGAATTGAATCAAAGAAAACACATGCAAGTGCCGCAACTGTATGGGCAAGTAACAAAATGTATCTGAAAAAGTTGTGGATTGACATAAACATTTTTGCATATTGCCTGCATTTTAAGATTTTAGAACCTTCTGTTTTATTTATGCTTCACTAGAGGACGTGTGTCGCAAAATGATTTGATTTTACATCACTTTGCGCACATTTTCAGCAAAAAAATGGTTTGTTTCTAATGGTTTGGGTGATCAATTTTTAAAAAAAGACAGGAAAGTAAAACTTGTGTAATCACCTGGCAACGGATGGCAGAATGGTACATGACCTCAGATGACCTATGAGGCCCTTGGTCCATGACCTTTGACTCCTCATATGAAGGAACCCCCTATTGCACCTTACCCCATGTCTGGTTTCAATCGGACTTCAAATTTTCTTAGGAAGACCTAAAAACCAAACCCCCAAACAAAAAACTGAACATACGGATATGTGTGCATCGCAAAAAAATTCACTTCTGACTTTTCAGCCAGGGGATTAAAACATAAATTTTAAATTGTAAAGGTAGTCAGGACGGATGTGGTAGTGCCCTTAATTAAATTTGGTTATTCTTCACATTGGATTGGGTTGCCTGTATGCCCAGAACAAGTGCTATACTTGCTCTTGAAATCTTTCTTTATCTTCATTCTCTTTTGATTGTGGTCCACATACCCGGGTAATTATTGTCATGCCATACTGGATCAATATTTATCAATACTGTTCACCACTCATTAGCGCTCTAGCTAGTTGGCTACGGGTCATCAATGTTAAACAAAGAATGGCTCATGTATCATTTATACGAATACTGAGTACCCATAAGGGGCAGAATGAATATGAACATACAATAGCGCAATTGTGTGGGGCAAGTATGCATCTATGCATTTTTAAACTACATGTATGTACAACTTTGCTTGCACTTTGCAAAAAATAAAAAATCCAGTCTATTCTTGGTGGTCATTTCACATTTTTTCATGATTACTTGTAAGAAGAAAA
This sequence comes from Ophioderma brevispina, assembly GCA_023653785.1. Taxonomy (NCBI): domain Eukaryota; kingdom Metazoa; phylum Echinodermata; class Ophiuroidea; order Amphilepidida; family Ophiodermatidae; genus Ophioderma; species Ophioderma brevispina. Next base: position 15,128 of record JAMKCH010071659.1, read on the forward strand.
GTTTTCCATGATTTTCCTATAAAATTTAAAATCGACCATTAAGACACAAATATAGGCCACTTAACTAAAAAAGGCAATCAAGGCCCTATTATGACATACTTAATCAATAATACAAAATATAATACCATACAAGGAACAACACTGAAAGCACATACCCATTAATAAAATCAATTTTCATAACAGAAGATACCGCTATTGTTTGATGAGGACATGGACGAACAAATATGGGTCAGTTCCAAAAAAAATCAATAGGACTCTGTGACGATTCAAAATTTCATTCCTGACATTAAAAAATAGCCGGCATCTGTCACCGCAATATAAATGTTATGCACAAGACATACACATAAGTGCTTGTGACAAATGTAATTAAATTATAAGCAAATATTAACACAAGCAAAATAGCTGAACCACTTTACATGTTTCCCATATTGTGAAACGTTTGTCTGATTAAGGTGGCATAAAACTATTAACTATCACATATCACGTCTCACTGAAAGCATGATCCTCCCCTCCCTGGCTTACCCTTCTTAACCTCAACATGAAGGTTGAGGAAAATAACAAAGGCCGTTGTTTAAAAACCAGATGTCTGGAATTATAAATGCCCCCCTAATACATTATCCCCTTATTTTGTAAACCAAATATTCCTAAAAATACAAAAAATACATCGGTCTAAGACGCTTGTGTCACCTGCCATCGCCGTTTGTAATGATAGGCCTTAGACCTTTGACATGAGAAATTTGACCCATAACAAATTAGGGTTTGCATGTATCTCCATAACCCAAGTTTGGTTCCATACGCGGATTTTGGGTTTCCATACCGGAAATCATTTTGTTCGAAATTCTATGCATGTGGATAGCATGCACCAACGATGTCCGAGTAGATAAAATAAATAGGGCATCTATATTCTATGGTGTTTTGTGTCAAATGGTCATTTATTCTGTCAAACTGGTGTCACAAAAACCCTTGCCGGTACATAAACTTAAGCGGGCAGTAGCGAGTACTCCTTGATTGCCTTGTATTTTTTGGCGCCACAAAATGTGCGCGTAGTTTTAAAGAGTCGCACTAAAGCGTGGCGTGGTATGGAGTGATGACCATTTGACACAAAACACCATAGATATATAATGCGCTATTATTTTATTCTTACTCCTACTCGTTGGTGGCATTCCTCCCACGAATGCATAAACCCAAATACCGCGTATTGAATTTCAACTTTTCAGCCTATCTTACAAATTGGACCTTAACATGACCTTTGACCCTTGGTGTGGACATTTGCTTCATCAACACGTCGAGGGATATAGGGTCAAAATCAGGGGTTCCGTGACCATGGAGAGAAAAGGTCCGTTTGATGATGGATTTTGGGTACTTTGGGGTATTTAACAAAATGAGCCCTCCTATGCCGCTCGCAAAGTGTGGGGAAACTCCAGAAGAGAAAAATCCCAATGGCTGCCGGCGGCCCATATTTTGAAATTAGAAAATTGTGTATCTCTTGACAAAGTAACGTACAACCTTGGAATAAATGTCTTTTTTTTTTACTAATTTGATGATCAGAGTCTATTCCGCCATTTTATTTTTTTATCAGGAATAAGGTGGTCATCTTACTGTGAAATCCAATATGGCCCCATGCTATGTTAATATATACACATATTCAGATCATCGCAAACCAGTTCCACCTTTAAGACGGTTATGGTATTGTTTCTAAGTGTTTCCTACCCGTCCAGAAACCCATTCCAGGTTTTAGTTTGTTAACGGAGGTCACAAAGCACTATGGTGAAATCCAAAATGGCTGCCGTTCGCCATCTTGGAATTACCACATTGTGTATCTCTTGAACAAAGTAACTTCCAAACATGGAATGATGTCCCTTTTTGACTAATTGATTACTAGGAAGTCCATTACTGAAGTTAGTTTTTTCATTAGGAATGTCATCTTTTCCTCTGACATTCCAAATGAGCTGCCACTGGCTAAGTTAAATATACACAACATCCCAAGCCAATTCACCTTTACAGATGGTTAATTATTGTTTTCTTCTAGTGTTACGTGACCAGAAATCCGGTGAGATTACTGTGGGGTCACCATACTATGCAGAAATCCAAAATGGCCATCAATGGCCATCTTGGAATGACCAAATGTGTATCGGGTCCGGTCTTGAACAAAGTTAAACTTAACAAAACATGAATAAGTGACATGTGTTGAGCTAATTTGATGATTAGGAGTCCCTTTGAATACATTTACCATATTCCCATCCGTTTCATTTGTTACAATCATCAACTGTTTTTTGATACTTGTGTGCCATCAATGCATTTGAGTGAATTTGTTAAATCATTAAAAAGCCAAATGGCCACTGACAAGCCAGTCTTGGAATTAAAAATTGCAAAAACTTGCATGTCTACTCAGTGTTTTTGGACTAATTGATGATCCGGAGTTCATCCAACTATGTTCTTCATTTGATTTCAGAATGCCCATCATGCATTGTATGCTTTGCTTTAAAACCCGATTGTATAGACCCAGGTAGTGGGAATATCACAATGCAAATTACAATTTCAACCCACCCTGTGATTACTATTTCTGTATGGGATTGTGGGATTCTGAAAAACATCCTTTTGTGAAATTCAAAGATGACTGCCATAACTATTTTGAATTATGAGGGAAATTATCCCACTTTCCAAGTGTTACCCTCAGAAAAGGTTCATCACTTTCAGACTTCAGAAGTGCATCGATGATCTTAAAATCACTGTCTGTGGTTTTGCAGATGAACTTCATTCAACTAATCGGAATCAATTCCACTGCTAACAGAATGGGCATCTAGAGCTAAAACTGTGGTATACTGGTTGAGTGTAATCTTACATGGTGACATTTAATTTGCCATCTACAAGTTGCCAGCCATACTGCATATGATGTTTTCTTTAATATTCAACATGCCTTTGAATCAATGTCGTTTGTTGGCTCAAAACAGGTGGTATGTTAAAGACTATCATCATCGGGGGAAGTCGATTGTGTTATTTCTTTTTTGGATTCCACTTCTCAGAGCTTTTCCACCTCGGCGGACCTGCAAGTTTTTTTGTCACCATAGATTCTTTCAAAGAAAAGGCTTTCATCTCTGAGAGGCCATCCAGCTCCGGGAGGAAGGCTTTCTCTCCATTGCTAAAGAAGCTGTCTGGCTCTGGAGCTTTTTGGTTCTGCTACCATTGTCTACTCAACAAATGCATTTTGAATTGGATGATTGCTGTGCTTCTGAGGGGTGTCTGAAACTGGAATGATGCATCGCAGAGCGCCTCTCCTCCTGACAGTAGATTGTTGCATAACTGATATAACACATTTTTCTTCTCTCATTGTCAGCAACAGTTTTCCAGAATTTGTCTTTCGTGAAGTGTTGGAGTAGGATTTATTGTTAGATTTTGCTAAGCTTCGACTATAAAACCTGTGATGAGGAAATGGTTCCTCCGTTTCATAAATACATTGGGAATGGCCTGGTTGCGATCGAGACAGCACTCTACTGTCTGACGATGTACCCTGGAATGCCATTCCTTTTCAGAGAAACTCAGACGACGATACAATTCTTGTATGGTCACTGATGTCCGCTTTATGTTCAAGGCAAGCATGTTTCCTCCATATCATGTTCCATGGCTGTGTGCATATGGATAAAGGAAGATAATCTCTCCTGCAAGGCATTTTGTGATGTAATATTGCAGTATGTCACCCATTCCTCTGCAATTCTTTTAGCAGTTTGTGACGTGTCTTTTATTGGACATGGTAGACGTCCTAGGCACACACAAAGCCAGGTAATAGTTTTTCACGATGCGGGAAAAATCCAGAGCTGATGTCGAGAGCTGATGTCTCTCACACCTGAACGACTTTGTTCTTTTCTTTCAGTACATTTATGTGACTAGTGCAGTCAGGCTCCTCCTTGCCATATGCCCGTTTAGCATTGGTTGGACTTCGATTCCCTGAATATAGGATCGGTCCTGCAAAACAGACAGAGATATGGGTGTAAGGTGCTGGCGGCTTCAAACATAGGGCATGTCGGTCACAGAGTACTTCAAAATAAGCGTCTTTTTGGGCGAGCGACAACCAAATTGCCCCAACATAAAAGTTTTCGGGTGACAAATTAATTTGCAAAAATTTTCCCAAAATTAGGGGTTTGGGGGTCAACATTTTTTTCAAATTTCCCCTCCAAATAGGGGTCTTTGGTGAAAGTGTTAAATTTCCAAAAAGGGGGTCTTTGGGTTGACCTTTTCAAAAATTGCAGTCTTTAATTGACACCGATTGCTAAAAATTGGGGTCTTAACAGCCCTACATACAGCACCTATTTGGGTCCTATCCAAGATGTCCCGTGTGTTGGCCACGTATTTCTGATAGTGATGGTTTACCTCCACATTAACCAACTAAACCTGGAATGGTTTGCTGTCACGTACGTAAAACCGTCTTCAAAGTGATCTGGCTTGGACTATCTAAATTTTCCTATATATTTAATATAGGTAAAAATTTCTATATATTTATATAGCCAGTAGCAGCCATCTTGATTTACGTAAGATGTATGTCCTAATGAAAAACTAACTTCAGCAAATGGACTACTGGTCATCCAAATTAGTCAAAAAAAGACATTTTATTCCATGTTTATAATTTACTACTTCGGTCTTTCAAGAGATAACCATTTTGGTTATTTCCAAGTTGGCCGCTGGCAGCCATTTTGGATTTCTACCTAGGCGATTGACCCTCCATGTTACAAACTCAAGCTAGAATGAGGTTTCTGCCTTTCTTTCTGGCAGTTAAACACTTTAGAAACACTACATAACCGTCCTTTAAAAGGTGAACCCTGGTTTGGATTATCTGAATATTATGTTTTTATAAATTATTTAACATAGCCAGTGCGGCAATCTTGGATTTCACAGTAAAGATGACCACCTATTCAAACACTAAACTGTCGGAATGGACTTCTGATCATCAAATTAAGTAAAAAAAGACTTATTCCATGTTTGTAAGTTACCTTGTTCAAGAGATACACAATTTTTCCTAATTTCAAAAATTGGGGCCGCCGCACCATTTTGGATTTTCCACTCTCCTGGATTTTCCCCACGACTTTTGGCGAGGTGGCAATAGTAGCATCATTTGTTTTTTAACTACCCCAAGTAACAAAATCCATCATCAACATCAACGAACCTTTGCTCTCCATGGTCGCGGGACCCCTGATTTTGACCCTACTAGGATCCCCTGTTGCACCTATGACTCAGTTTTGGTCCAATTGAACTTCAACTTTTCATTGAAGTCAATTTTACATTTTCAGCTAATCTACTTGATCCTCACATGACCTTTGACCTTGGTATGTGACCTTTGACCTCACCAACAAATGGGGAATCCCATGTTTCACCTGTTACCCAGTTTGGTTTTTAACCATCGAGTATCAGATAATTACAAGCAAATTAATCCTTTTTCACAACAACAGACACACAACATGGACAAAATAATTATCCTATACATGTCTTAATGCAGCATACATTATACTTGTATACCTGGGTTTCCCAACCTTTATTCCATGCAACCCTCGTTTAAAATGATTATCACGGGTACCCCCCCCCCCCGACACTTTACACACCCACGCTTAAACTTGGTATTGCGGCCCAAATCTACAATCCAATGTTCTTCACATAGGACCGGTTTAAATGACATTGGTAAATTGACCAAAGCGGCTTTGGCTTTTATGGAACTATTCTACTTTTTAAATGAAAATTGAGATTGTTAAAACCACTATCATTGATTTGAAATATTTGAAATTTGCAGGAGTAGGTTCAAAGTAAGTCTGTAGAATTCTCATAGTTACCTTTTCCAACTGAAGAATTCACATAAAAGGAAGAACGGCATGTTTCCACGATTCCCCATTCAATTAGCTTGTTGTATAAGTGTCCGAATGGACATAATACTAAATTTCCGATTCCTGTCCTTATTAGTTTGCTTCTGGTCTATCATTGCGGGTATGTTTTAGGATACTGGACTTGTTACATACCTGCACAAATCTTGATTTCTGATGATTTTTTCGATTTAGCAAATCACTTATAGTGCCTTTAAATGAGTTAGCTTGCGAACCCTTGCAGCCTTTAAGATAAATTTTAAGTGGGCAGGTATGCTATTTGTCATACAGCCATTGATGCAGCCATTGTTGATGTCGTCAAACTTGTTCAAACATCAATCCTTTTTTATGGCGGGAGCACCAGAGTATTTCCAGATGGTGCGGGTCATGGTTTACAAAGTAAATATACAAATGCTAATAAATGTCCTATTTTGAAAAGTTTCACTCCCCAGGGGTTTAATGCAGAAAATAACAGAATTCCAAATAATTCTTCCCCCCCCCAACCAAATTAGTGATTTTTTAAAAATGGTGAATTTCTGCAATATACAGTGAAAACATCATAGGCCTATCTATATTAACAAATTTTATGCTTTCCCCCTAAAAATATAGTGCCCCCCCCCGTTCCCCTCAAAAACGCTGGTTACGCCAGGTAGGCCTATATATCATGTAGAAATCTCATGTTTAAAGGCAAAAAATAAAATTTTGTCTCAGCTTCCCGCTCGCCTAGGGTAGACAAGGAATTACTTTACCATATTTCTTTAAGGTTATTAAGAGATTCTTTAACTTTTGTTTGAATGGTCAAGAAAAAGCAGATTTTACCGCAAGTGACCATATGGAACTCTTGCCCCAATGCGATATCTACTACATTATCTTTACATAAGTCTCCACGTAAAACCCAATCTAATTCCAAATAAAAGTATACTTGGCGAACACTACCATTTCTTTCAGAAAGAATCTACCATTTTCTGAGTACCAACATATTAAAATTTATAATCTGTATTTTCTCAAACCATCCCATGTGTTCCACAGTTCCCCCCTGGGTTTGGTTATTTCTATACCAATAAATATCAAAATGGAAGTGATGAAAGTTCATTAGTCCTTATAACTTAAATTTAAAATTAATTATGCAATTAAAATGCAAACAATTCATCTGAAAAATACTAGCTTTACATGGGAACTACTTCGTACTTAACCCACATGTATGTCAGGTTGATGTTAATTTCACTCATTAAACTGTGGTGATAAATAATTATTTGACACCCAATAAATGATCTCATTAAATTATTCATTAGTTCAAACTAGATGTATTATATAATGTCAACACGTAAAATAAAGGCCTTGAAATGAGTGGCACTCTGCCCACTATTGCACTTGTGAGGACGCAGTGTAAAGTTTTGCCCCTAGACTGGTTAAACTTCGAATACAAATTAATTGATGCCGCGGCGCAGCATTTGCACCTTACTACAAAATGGCGCTATACCTCTTGGGCGCGTCCCTAAATTGTGCGCGGTTTAAGATACCAAAGAAATCTCTTGCACTAATACACAACATACTGTCATAAAGTGACATATAACCAGACCCAATTCCTTGTTAGACACTGTGTCAGTTTATTGATATTACTTTGTCCTTCTCAGTCTGGTTAATAGAGCATATTGTTGCACGAGAGGCCCAATAAATTTATGCTGAAAATTTTTGACTGATTATAACACTCCTTTTTAAGTCATGTGTTTTTTTATTTTTTTTTTTTTGGTAATTTTAGTTCCCCAGCAAGGTCATTGTGTATATAATTGTCCCAGATCCCAACATGGCAAAAATCACTCTATTCTCATATGAAAAGGTCTTTTCTTCATTTGGGATAGGTGCACATACAAAGTAGGCTAGGTCACATACAAAGTAGGCTATGTGCACATACAAAGTAGGCTGGGCAACATACAGAGTAGCTATGTGCATACAAAGTAGGGCTGTGCACATACAAAGGAGGCTATGTACAATACATAAACTATGTGCAAATACAAACTAGGCTATGTGCAACATCACAACGTAGATATGTGACACACAAGTTAAGGCTATGTGCACACCACAAAGTAGGCTATGGGCACATACAAAGTAGGCTATGTGCAAATGCAAAAGGTAGGCTCTGTGCACACACAAAGTCGGCTATGTACACATACAAAGGCGATGTTTACATCACAAGTGGCTATGTGCAATACAAAGTAGGCTATGTGCACATGAACAAAGGAGGCTATGTGCAATACAAAGTAGGCAATGGTGCACAAAGTAGGATATGTGGCAAATACAAACTAGGCTAGTGCACATTACAAACACCGGGGCTTTGTGAAAAATTGAGGGCACATTTTCACACAAAAATCTCTGAAGTTCAGGACTTTAAAGTATGAAAATGGACAAAGGATAGCAATTTGTAGGTGATCAATCAAAACGAGAGGGTACAAATCAACACTGGTGCTCGGATGTCCGTTTACATCTTTCAACTGTTGCTAACATATTTTGTGATTGGGGGCATTTGTTTATTATTTAAGAGTATTTCATTATTTTGCTTGGGGCCACTTTCTACCTTTGATAATTACAAGGCCACATCTGAATGTTGAAAGCTTCTCGGGCGGCCCTGTTAATGTCACATCACCTGTTGTGGCTAACTGATTCAACAACTTAAGTCCAAACCTCGTGTTTAAAACACCACAGTGAACACTTGAAGACCCACCCTCAATAGGGCTGGTAAAAAATATGGACCTGGAAAAAATTGCAATAGAATTTTTTTCACCAATGCCTTCTATAAGGTCCCCAGAGTGACATACTAAAAGTACAAAAAAATCCAAGTGGTGGAAGTATGCCTAATTTGCATAAGATCCAAAATGGCCCGCATTCTGATGTTTTACATTCATTGTTATATGTAGTCCTAATTTGCTGTTGCAGCCATTAAAGAATATTTGTACAATAATAAGTGAGTATGCTTATACGTTATATAGAAATATGTAACCTGATTGGCGGAAGCATACTATTTGCATAAATTCAAAATGGCCGCCAATTTTTCAGATTTTATTAATTTTGCTTGTTTTCTTCGCTAGATAACTTTGAGTACATATTTACATTTCATAGTGATTATACTTTACATGCTATACAGAGTAGCTGTCCTTGTATAAACCCCAAATTCGTGTCCAACCGATGCATCGGTAGTTCCGAATCGGGACCGATACTAAGCTTTTCGAATATGAATGCATCGGTGAAATTTCCTTCGTTTACCGATTGATGAACGATCAATCTTATTATGGGGGGGAAAAACCAAAAAAAAAAAAAAAGCAATAGTATGGCTTCATTTTAGGTTCACAATCTTTTCAAACTCACCTACTTTAAGTAATAGGCCTAGCATCACTTTCCAGGACCTTGACATTTTCTTATGACCACAAAATCTGTAGCGCTCAAATATGGTCACACTTCAAGTACAAACTTCAATGTTTTCAACACAATTGTATTGACATAATTGGCGCGTTAATTGCTGTTTACAGCGTGGGAACCGTATATCATAGCCAGTCACTCACCTCTTAGGGCATAGTATATTGTATAGGTGATATGGGTGGTTCCCCAGGTTTATTCACCTTGTCGGTGACCCAATCACCGACATGTCATTCACATACTTCCTGTTGACCAATCAGAAGCAATAATCCGGTCACTTCTTTCTTTCCCATTTAGCAACGCCTCCTGTTGTGGGCGGGGCATAGTCAGGGAAGTCATGCACACATTCTATGGCCAACAAGTGCTTAGAAGCTACAAGCTGTGACTGCAGTGGTATGTTGAATGTTGCAAAACCATTGGGGGACTCTTGGATTTGCATAAATCTGTAGATTTCAGCTGGACTGCAAGTAATGCCACTTGAATTGTACAATGCTATTAGACTTGGGAATTTCAGTAATATATTACCTTCGATACTGGGAAATACTTAACAAATAAAGGTAAATTAAGATGTATCTGGCTAATTGAACACAACAAATGGGTTTATCAGCTTGTATGGCTTTATTATCTCTGAATATGTGTCAAGACTTTAGGACGGCTATTTCAACTTTGGTTACCGATGTAAATAATCTCAATTACCATTCCGACTTTGTCAATCTAATAAACATGAACTATGCAATGGCTGATAACAAGGTGAGTTAATATGTATACACTATACACAACACACACGAGTAGATTATTGATTGACGGTTTGTTATTGTATGGGCTTCCAGCTCGTAGTGGCTTTGAATAATGCAATTTTTTAAATCGGAATCGGTGATCGGATCGGCGGGGCCAGATTAAAAGCGAAATCAAATCGGAAATTCGGCTATTCGAACTTGGGGTGATTCGGTGTGGGACACTACCCCAATGGCTGTCAAGTCTACAGTTTACCTTATTTGATCAAACTTGGTGAAACAAATTTGGGAAAATGTGACACACACTTTTGATGGACTTTAAATTATTTCTATTAATCTATTTTTCTACGAATATCTCTGGTACGGGTGAAGCTTGTCCTTGGAACACATGTGGCTGAAAGTAGGCACTGCACATCACATAAAATATTGATAAAATGTTAGGTTCTGGTAGGAATGGACTATCTCTAACACCGCCCACTGCTGTTGATGTAAGGGCCCATCTGCCTTCTACTCAAGCAAATTAGGCGTTTACCTCTCCCGACCTCTCAACAGTCACCGGGGACTTCCGATCCCGCTCCTCCAGAAAGATTCTCCCTAGATTCACCGGAGATTCCCAGGCCAATGTCCTATCTTGGTTATCAGTGAATCAAGGTCACACTCAGGCCCTTTACAAAAGAGATGGAACTTCAGGGAAGCCAGTGGCCCAAGTTCAACAACTCATTAGTGAATTGTCATCAAGTGCCAAACTTGGCGTCTTCAGTCTTCTAATCAAGACACATACTCTGACTCTGGTCTATGCTCACAAAACATCAATAAGTGGATCCTGGGTTTCCTAACGGACTCATTTGTACCGAAGTCCTATCCCACATATGAACCAAACGATTAGATATGCATTACTCATGATGCTTAGCGGTGTAGTGCGGCCTCCTTAAACTACGAGCACCTTTGTGGCACAAAAATTACAAGGCAATAAAAAGAGTACTCGTTACGGTAAAAAATATATGTCCAGCAAACAGTTTTCGCACCGTTATGACAGAAAAATGCCGTATGACACAAAACACCATAGAATAATATGCGCTATTTATTTTATCTACTAGTTAATCGTTGGTGCATTGTGGGGATAGGAATTTCGGTAAAAAATGATTCCGATAGGAAAACCAGGATCCAGTATTCCAAGAGGCGAGAACCCATACACTCCCTGTGGAAGGAATGCGACGAGGAGGAGATATCCTATATCAAACCTTACCCATCCAGGCTGCAAGGCCTGAACACCGTCAACAAGCCTCACTGGTCGAAGATCTGCCCAGTTAAGCGTGTCATGGCTCTGCAATTGCATCGTATCAATAACTTGTCACAAATGGAAAGTGGAAAAGACCCACCCCACATGCAAAAGCCACGCTTGTGCTGTGAAGAAGAGATTTAACAACTTCTATTAACCTCTCCAAAGTCGAGTCACATGTCTGAACCATTCAACCTATAATGGTCACCGAAGCAATCAAAGCTCCTGGCAATGACATCATCCATACAGAATTCTGGAAGCATAAGGCACCTGAAGCTGTGCGATGGCTCCATTCTTTTCTCACTCCGATGGGAGCATCAACAATTCCCTAAGATGGATGACATCAAATGTCAGTGTAATCCTGTCCCAAGCCCAAGAAAACCAGCAAAGAGGCCCAAGAGGTTACAGACCCATCTCGCTGCGATCTCAAATGCATAAGTGCTTGGGAGACTGATACTCAGTAGGATCAATGATACGGCCAAAGGACCAAATTAAAATATCCAAATTGGACTTTCCCTTTCAAAGTGGAAATCCAACCGATCAGATAGCAAAACTTGCCAATGATATCGAGACAGCCGTCAAGAAGAAGCAGAAGTTTGAGCAGTCTTCATAGATCAGCTGCCGCTTATTGCACAGTCTGACATGGAGGTCTATACCTTAAGGCTACTCAAAATCTCCCTGCTGTCAAGATTGTCAAGTTCAAGACTGATCAATCCCGTCTATTACTACGTTCATCCTCGGAACATCAAATGGGCAATGCATTAAAAAAACCCAAAATTCGATGGTGTCCCAACAAGGTTATCGGTACCCAGTCTCTTCAACTTTATGTCTCAGATATGCCGAGGAGTTTCCTTGCAGTACTCTACGAAGACGATACTGTACTTGGAAGAGCTGCTGATTCCTTTTTTTGAGGCCTTGGTGATTCTAAGGCATCAACGACCCAATATCACATAAAGCCAATTCTTCCACCGATGGCACTTGAAACTCAGCAACCCAAAGACTGTCGGCTCTATTTTCTCCTTGACGAAACCACTGCCGCTAAATGAGAATTAAATCACTCTAGATGGAGAAAAACTGTCACACGATCCAAACCAAAGAACCACTTGTAGTAATAATTGACCGCAGCCTACTTTCCATCAACACACCAAGGAAGTCGCTTCCAAGACGCAGTCTCGTGTCAACCTCCTCAGAAGGGTCGTGGGGGCTGGATGGAGGGCATCCTTTGACACTTAACACAGCAAAACTGTTGCTTTGCCATACTCAACTGCTGAATATGCCGCACAGTATGGAGTCATAATGTACATTCACACAAGATTCATGTCATTCTGAATGATACAAGAGACTTGTTACGGTTGCTTTTGGCGATGCCTGTAGAATATAGGTCCATTCTCCTTGGCATAGCTCCAGCAAACCTTTGGAGGACCTTCAGACGATCAAGCCCGCCAAGAAATGTGAGGACTAAACCCGGTAACACTATTTTCTATCCTACCACTATTTAAGGATCAGAGAGAGTTCCGGAATCACTTTGCTACCCAATCCATGACACTACATTCGCAGTATCCCTATGGATCACTGGTATCAACGCGCAGATGGATGAGCAATGATCGTCTTCTACCTTGAAACCAAAAGCAGTCTATCTAGCAAGCCCAAGGTTGTTTGCCTTGATAGGAAAGCATGGGTCAACCTCAAATAACGAAGAGGACCCCGCACACAAATTAGCAACGTCATGTGATGACTTGAGGTTTAAGCTCTTCCGATCTCAATTGAAAAACTGGATTCTTGATGGTAATGTGGTATATCGCCCGAAGGAAAAGATTTCGATTGATAACGACTTCACAATGATGAAGAAATTGGAATTCGATTGAAGATCCTGGTGTACCATTTGAAAACCTTGGATTCTCAGTCGATAAAAATGGATTCTCGATGAAAACTCGGTGTATCTTGGTGTGGTTAAAAAAGTTGGATTCTTTTATTGGCGAGAATATTTTTCATGGAAATAGGTCACTAGTATATCGGCAATAATCCAGAATTTGCCAATTGAAATCCAAGATTTTACAATTAAAAAAAAACGGTTCTCAATTGAAAACCCTGTTTTTTATTTTATACTAAGGTTTTCAATGAGAATCCAACGTTTAGTTTGTAGACATGGTGTGGTAATGATATTGGAGAAAACTTTTATTGTTGGATTGGCCCAAAGGGCCAGGAAAAACTATCACATATTCAACTATTAAAAAATTTTATTCATGAAGGTATTAAGATATTAAATTATAGATACAAAGATACACTTTTCCGACCACGCGCGCGCCGTGCGTATGTGTGTGTGTGTGGACACGTGTAGAGAGGAAGTGTGTCTAGTGAAAAAGCGCAGGACTCTTGATCAGTAGAGCGCGAGTTCGAGCCCCTCCGTGGGCCAACGTGTTTGTGTACCTGGCAAGATACTTATCTCAATGCATTGCCGACCCAAACGAAATCTGAGGGAGCTGTAATGTTATGGGGGATATCAAAATCTAAGTGCTGATAGGGATGTGCGCATGACCGGCAGCCACCTAGATGAAGCGAAGGATTGTGACGATGTCCTAATGACGGGTAATATTAATAGGCAACAGCATTGAACTTGGAGACTTAATAGTATAAAGCGCTATATAAAAAAAACCGGATTATTATTATTAATATTATTATTTATTATTATTTATATTACTTTATGTGTCTTGGTGTTCTGGGTGTGTCTTTGTGTGTGTTAGGGGTGTAAGATGGAGGATGGAGGTGGGGTTGCTCAAGCATTATATAGCCATGTGATAGTTAAAACAAATCTAAACATGTTTTGGTCTGGTAAGTGCAATAATAGATGATTCAACGAATTCCAACAGTTTGACATCTGCTTTCAAAAATTTTTGTAAAAGAATTGGGAGCCATTTGGATTATGCAAGTTAGGTGTATACTTCTACCAAGCATGTATAGTGTATGTATAAGAAAATAAAATATAATAAAGTCATAAATGTATAAAGTTAGGCATTTTAGGTGCCAAAAATGAATATTTTAGAAAATGCAATATTACACAATCAGTGTAAAAATCTTCGAAGTGGCGGCCATTTTGGATTTATGCTAATTAAGTACACTTCTGTCAAGAATTATGTGTTATGTATAGACATACATTAATGGATTCATAAATTATACCAAATTAGGCATTACAGGTGCCAAAATATTATTTTTAGTAAGAAATACAACAAAATCCTTAACAAATAGGATGGCAGCCATTTGGATTTATGCAAAAATTTGTCAATTTCCACCATTGGAATTTTTCTGGACTTTTAGTATGACATTCAGGGGATCTTATAGAAATGCAACTGTGGTGAAAGAAATTTCTATTCAATTTTTTCAGCTCACCTAGAATTGAGTTATTTTTCTCAGCCTACAATTCTAGGCAGCTGAGCTACTCACAGTCTAGGACTTTCCTTATGGCAAGACCAAAGTCGGTATCTGCCCAGCTGAACGTTGAGGGTCTCACACATGCTAAGCGTGACATTATCTACAGCTCTCCAGGGAGAACCGAGTGATATCCTCCTCCTTCAAGAAACTCAACTGCGAATCTGAAGAGAAGTGCAAATCAAAGGTTTTGGACCGTATTTGCTCATCCGCACAACAAGCAGGATCGCTGCTCCAGAACAGTCTTCCCTAGATTTCCTAGATCAAGTCATTGCCCTATCTTAGTCACCAGTGACATCAAGGGTCACGGATCTCAGCCTCACAGAAAGAGATGAATTTAGGAAAGCCAACTGTCCAAGTTCAAACAACTCCCAGCGAAACTGTCATCCACGCTGCCAGACCCGGCTAATCCTAACATCAAACAATGCATATCGACTTCTGCCCTCCATGCTCACCAAGCAGCTAAACATTCCATTCCAAGATGGCAGAAGTGAATCCCTAACCCCTGTGGGACAAGGACTGCGACGGTATACAAAGGTATTGTAATACCAACTGCGATACTGAGAGAATAGCAAAGGGCAACCAGCTACTGGATCTGCATGGCCAAAAGAGGACCACCAGATGGAGGAGGAGATATTCAATACAACTGTACCCACTCAGCCGCCAGGCCTGGAACACACATCAACAAGCCTCACGGCGTAGCTGTCAGCTAGCAGTGTCACGTCTCTGCAACTCCATCGCTTTCAGTACTTGTCAACAATGGAAAGTGCAAGACCACACTCCACAAGCGAAGACCACACTCCACAGGCAAAAGCCCACGAAAGCAAAAAACCTGTAATGCAGAGATTAAACAGCTTCTACAAACCTCTCAACCGTCAAACCCCCTTGTCCCAAACATCACCTCGATGAGAATCACCAAGGAAGTAAAGTTATCAAGAAGGGAAAGCTCTGGAAATGACAACATCCATACAGAATTCTTGAAGAATAGGCACCCGAAGTGTGCGATGGCCCAAAATCTTCCTTTCTACTTGCATGGAACGTCAACTATTCCCTCCAGTTGGAAGGACTCAAGGTCATTGCCAGCATGAAGCCCCAAGAAACCAGCAAATGAAGCCCAAGAGTTACAGACCATCTCGCTACTATCTCAATCTATAAGCTGCTTGAGCGACTGATCTCGGAGGATCAATTGAAACGGTCAAGGCAAATCTACACCGCACCAAGCTGGATTTCGAAGAGTCAATCAACAAATGATCAGATAGCAAGACTAGTTAAGACATCTGAGACAGCCTTCCAGAAGAAGCAGAAAGTTTGGAGAGCAATCTCATAGACCTAACTGCTGCGTACGATCCAGTCTGGCATCGAGGTCTTTACTCAAGCACTTCAAAATCTTCACTGATGTCAAGCTTGTCAAAGTTCATGATGCTGCCTCATCCAAGACAGATCTTTCGTACTGGAGACATCAAATGGGCAACGCGTAGAAAGCCCGTAATTTCACTCACATTTTGTCTCAAGAGTATTCACTCTTGGAGCAAATTCTAAGGAGTGAAAATGAAAATCTGAAGAGTGAAATCTGTACTGAGTGTTGCTGAGACAGAAAGTTGAAGAGTAACCTAACTCTCAACAACTTTTTTCAAAGAGGGAAAATGCAACTATCAAGAGTGTTTCACTCTCGATATGGAGTGAGTGAAATTGCTGGATGAAAGCGGCAAAACTTCGGAATGGTGTACCACAAGGTTCTGTCCTGGCACCCGGTGTCTTCAACATCTACGTCTCAGATATGCCAACGGGAGATTGTTCGCAGTACTCCTACGTAGCAGACCGGCACGTGGAATAGCTGATGCTCCCTTTGAGTTCCTTAGAAAAGTGTTGCTCAGAACAGACTACGGTAGCCAATTCTTCTATCGATGGCACTTGAAACTCACCAAACCCAAGACCGTCAGATCTGTTTTCCACCTTGCAAATGATGCGCAAAACGAGAACTTAACATCAATCTAGATGGAGAAAACCTGTCCAGACCAAACACCGAAGTACATTGCGTCACAAGGACGCAGCCTTACTGTCAATCAACACACCAAGGCAGTCATGCCAGACACAGTTAGTGTCAACCTTCTCAGAAGGCTCGCAGGAACGGATAGGGTGCACTTTTGACAACCTACATACATGCAACGTTGCCTTGGCATACTCCACTCCTGAATACGCTGCACCAGTATAGGATCACAGGGTACATTCACACAAGATTGATGTTGTTCTGAATGATGCAATGAGACTTTTTATGGTTGCCTTTTGGTTGCGCCTGTAGAATATCTGTCCAATTCTGCTCTGGCAAGCTCCTGGCAAACCTTAGGAGGAACCTTCAGAAGATCAAGCTCGCCAAGAAATGTGAGGAACCTGGTAAGCCTAATCCCCTCACCAAACACCATTTGAGGATCAGAGAATTCCAAGGATTCACTTGCTACCCAGTCCATGACACTGCAGTCACAGTATCACTATCGATCATCTTGGATAAATGACAGATGGTATGAGCAATGGTCATCCTCAACTTTGAACCTAAAGCAGTTTGTGGACAGCCCATTCGGCAAGCCCAAGGCTGTGACCTTGATAGGAAAGCATGGGTCAACCTCAACCGACTCAGAACTGGCGTTGGTCGCACAAAGAACCTTCCTCACAAGATCGGAGTAGAACTTTCACCAAACTGCTATGTGGAGAGCCACAAATCATTAACCACATCCATAGATGCCTGTGAGGTCTACAAGTCCCAAGAGGGAATTCCAGGCAATGATCAACGGATGAATAAAACTATCAGCTGATTAAAGGTGGATCTTCCGCTGTGATTTTTGGACTTGCATGCACGAATGACGAAAGAGGCCATCTATAATTTCCCCAAAAGTCTTCATACAAAAAAAATGAACCAAATTTTTTTAATGAAAGATACCTAAAACTCATGGATATTTACATACAGACAACTGAGTAAATTAATAAGCAATAGCCCATTTTATGGAAGTCAATAAAGGAAATTATTAATATTCTGAAATGAGGTACAAATAGAAAGACAATGCTATCAAAGTTGCTATACAATGTATATTCCATTCCCTGGACATGCTGGCAGATAGCTAATTAAGCTCCAACAGATGACAGAAAGAGAGGTCAATGTAACATGATGGTTTAGCAGATAAAACACGTGTGGAATTCTTCCCTCAAAGCCATAAAAACACACAGATGCAAGCACACACACGCAGCTGCACACACACCTGCATGATAAAATGTGTTTTCGGCAATCAAGACCCTATAATTTAGTTTTCAACGAGAAACACCAACATGAATTAACTAGCGATCAGGGACACCCCAATCATAAAACCAACTTAATAATTTCAACCATGGAAGCTTCCCCAAACCATTTGCATTATTTGTATCTTCTTAGTGTATAGACTAGAGCCAGGAGTGATCAGCCAGGATTTCAAGGTGTCCATGGTTGTTGGTAATGTGAGGGTATGTCCTCACTGGCAGGTTCAACCAACCAACAACAAGCAGACACATACAGCGTGCACATACACACAAAACACACACATGCATGCACCACACAAACATACTGCAAATGCACAGGTATTACACATTCTGCCCACACACACTTACACAAGGTGTCTATTCTTCCAGAAAATGGGTGCTTGCATTATTCTAAACACCACAAAAATAACAGTCCAACCACCAAATACCACAGGGGAATGTCCTTGTTTCTATGTGAAAATATAGTAAAATGTGTAGCAGGGCTATAATTCAATAATGGTGGTATTTTGTGGTATTTGGTAATGTTAAAATTATACAAAACTTGAATTTCTACCCCAAAAGTGTAAATTATTTGAAATTCCCCCACACTTGTAGCGAATACCAGAAGAATAGACCCCCCCCCCCCGATATGACACTGTACACAAACACATGTATACAGACACACACCCACACAGTCACACACACAAACACTACACACACAAACACTACACACACAAACACTACACACACAAAAAACACCTTTTCCAAGAAAATAATGCTTATTTTCAGTAAAAGTGGGGCCTTTAGCTGCAAAATATACCACTTTTTCAAGAGGTATTTTATTATTTTTGCACTGGTTTTGTTCATGGTTCCATAGGTATACTAGAAAAAAATGTAATTTCCATATTTCCAGTTGATTCTGACGGTGTGCATTTACAAGTGCAAACAATGAATTAAAATATTTTAAATTCCTTGCAAAGAAAATTAAATCTGAACGTAAAATTAGGCACGCATTTATTCAATATGGCTCAGAATATGTAAAAAATCTTAACTTTTTTGGTTTAGTCAGGAGGATGAGGCTATGGACCACAAAATTCTCAGTTTAATCACAAACTAGATGTGAAGTTTAAATATTTATGGAGAAGATATGGCTAAAACACATATTACAATGCATAGCTTACAGCAAAATAAACACAGCTTAAAAAAAGCAATAACTTGCTTGAAAGGTTGCTCAACCCTCAGTCACAAAATCTACAAACTGGAAATTCTACGTCTCTTTTCCCCATCCTGATAAAGCTTGCATCCCAGCAGAACCTCCATCTAATAAAAATCCCTGTTTGAAATATTGATCGATGCACACGTGCATCTTAGAAATGATACCCAAGATCAGTGTGGCCCCCTTGCCTTTCATACATGTAATTCTCTACAGGTTTGCTTGTAAACATCTACTTTAGATATTGACTTATCAAGTCCAATTCAATCAGTGCAATGATGATGGCGAAACAGAGACAGTAGCTGTCAAGTTATGAAGGTCAATTTGATTTGACATTTTTATGCTACAACATGTTTTGGTTTTTGCTGGCAGGCAGAAATGGGCCTTGTAAATATGACTAATGAAATAAATTTAATACAAGGTACATTTGACATAATAATTCAGCTTTCCAGTGTTGTTCTTTAAAGTGTACTGTGCTGCGAGGAAGCAAAGTTCTTTGATTGTGCCATATGATTAGTCACAATTACGTTTGTGATAATGGTGGTAGTGGTGGTTGTGATGGTGAAGGTGATGACGATGATGGATGATGATGGATGGATGATGATGATGGATGGATGATGGATGATGGATGATGGATGATGGATGATGGATGATGATGATGATGATGATGATGATGATGATGATGATGATGATGATGATGATGACAATGGTGAAGATGGATCATGATGACGACGGCAACCCACTCGGTTTCACAAACCTCTGTAAAGGTGGTTGGACATACTTTGCTATCAAAGCAAAATCCAAATACATGGAGAATTTTTCTTTCAAATAAGTTGCAATTTTGATCGCATACTTGTATGTGAGTACATTCATATACTCCACTCCCATCTTCATCTTTTTACTCAAGGCATCAGGAAATCTGATAGGCCTATTCTATTTTAGCAGGCAGTCACTCAGTAGTTTAAGCCCGCTGTAGCCCGGGCCTCAACACAGAGGTGCAACTGGCAAAATAGAATATGGGGTGCTCATCACTAATTCAGCCTTCCAATAGTACATTATAGTTTAATAACAAGTAAAAATATAACAGTATTAGACAAATAAACAGTCTGCTTTTAGAGGGCACTTGCAACAAAAAATAAAAGCAAAGTTTCAAATGAATCAAATTTTTTGCAGCACTTCTAAATCAATTTAATTTTCTGATGATCTTTCCTTATTTGATGTAACTGCACTACCTTGTGCACTGTGTAAGAATGTATGCAAGTCCTACACTGGACTCGAGTTGGGAAATTCCTTCAACATATTTTCTCCAAAGAAATATATCGCGTATCTTAGAGCTTGCAACACAAATACTTTGGGTAATATTTCCACTGCTGAGCATCAACTAATCAATCAATAACTTGGTGCTTTGCTTGAATATCAGGCAATGCTCCAAGCTCAACTACGATCAATTTGGGTGCGTTAACACTTGGGACAGCAAGTATCGGTAATTTATACTTGGTACTGGAAAATGACAAAGATACGCGAGTATAACCCAGTTTCAATGATTGTAAGTGGCTGCATAAATACATATTGCCAGGGCTCTACGGTTCACACAAGGCAACACCTTTAAAATTTCTAGACTGTCATCACCAGGATTTTGGCACTTTTTATGAATTATACAAAGTTCTAATCCAAAATTGTTTCCATGTTTTTTAATCATATTCAGAAGTCAAGACTCGCTTGCAAGAGATATTCATGATTCAAAATATGCCCATCTAGCTGCAATGGTTCAGTTACACATATGTCATGCTATTGCCGGTGATGAACTGGTGGCACACAAGTTTTAAAGTGGCATGTTGTTTTTGAACTTCTATAGTACAGACCCAATTTTACAGTAAAACCTTTCCCTAACTAGAAGCACACTAGTTCCATTTTACCCCTACAAAATCCATTTTCTGGTTTAAAAAAATCTCAAATTACAGTAATAGATTTTTGTTGTTTTTGGTAATCTGAAAAAAAATTCTGCTTTTTCAGCAGCCCCTAGTTAAATTGTAATGGTTATGATGATTTCTAGCCGCAGTGGAATCAATTGTAAAGCATGTCATGTAATTCGCTGTAGAAGTGCCACGTAATAGGAATGGTTTTCCCAGCAATCGGTCCAACAAATCACAGGGCACAGATCTAAGGATTGAATTCCCTGTGCTATTATAAGCCTTGTGGTTTGTTTGGACCAACTGCAGGGGCAACGAATCCTATTATTACATGGCACTTCTACAGCAAATTATGATATGTAAAAAACTATAATTTTGCGGTTCTCGGCTTGCACGCTCGCTATATTCAAAGAGTATAGGTGGGCCGCCCAGCCTATTTCAACTCGACCTTACATAACCTTTGACCTTGGTATGGGACCTTTGACCTCATTAACCAATGAGGGATCCCATGTTGCACCTATGATACGAGTTTGGTTCGAATTGAACTTCAACTTTTCAATTGAGGTGAATTTTAAGTGACAATTTAGTGACACACACAGATACATACATCCACACACACACATTCAGCGATGGTCCTGCTAGGCTGCCAGCTACGCTGGCGGCCCACTATTAACTACCTTTCTGGCCCCAGCTCACTTTGACGACAAAGGGTTCACATTTTAACACACACTACCAAAATAATTACTACATGTATGTGCTGATCTGCAAGCAGACAACAATAAGCAATCTTATTACCTTTCATTTACAAGACACTAATTATAGAACAAAGAGCCAAACATAATCAAAATAATTATACCAAATTATCAACAAGCAAAAATGGTAGCTACAATTTCCCCAACAATACCAAGGCAATTAGCAGGAAACAAGTTTTTGGCACACAAAAAACCTAAAAAAGAGCACAAAAAGACCAAAAAAATAGATTTTGTGAGCGGAATTAGTTTTTACATGCTTTTTTTGCCCCAAAGGGCCAAAAGGGTTAAAATTTCGGTAAAAAATCCACTTTTGCAAAATTTGGTCCCCCCCCCCATTTTGGGGGAAAATTCCCCTTTTAAAAAAATCCCCCCCTCTGGTTACATGCCTGCCACACACTCACGACTCATGAGGAGAATATAAACTGGAAACTGCTTTATCAACTTCTCAATGTTTACAAACACAACTTTGACATCTCTTATGCAACATATCCAATTGTACATGCAATGAGGCATGCCAGACCTTTATATTCTGCAGGTGATGTAATCAGAGGGATGAGGATTGACTTGATACTTTCATTCATTCTATTATCCTAGTATTGATTGGTTTGAGAGTGATACACCTTGCCTCTTACCTACAGGCTACAGTTTGCTTTGTTCTGTACAATGAATGTCAAAAGTAACATAGCAGCTAAATATATGCATGTACAAATTCAAAATTCTATTGGGTTTTTCTGATTTTGAGCATTCAAGAAATGCTCTTTGGTGCATTTTGACTATTTAGAATCATGTTTATTTAATTTTAGTTAAGTTTTACTGCATATTTATAATATTTAAGAAGATTGAGGCATGTAAACAGATGGTATCTGGTGACTATGTTTACAAGCTCTTGCAAGATGTGTGTTGTGGTTTTCAATTCACCGTCTTCCACGGTTGACTCACATGAAGGGAACCATAGATTCAAGGAGTTTCTGTAACCTGACCCATCTGACACACTCATGAATTCTGAAACAATAAATTTGTTAGAGGGTTTCCAAATTCATAAGTGTGTCACAAAAAAGGTGTCAGATGGGTCAAGTTATGGAAAGCCCCTAGATTCAATCCATGTAGTAGATGGCTGTTTGGTTGGCTGGGCGGGCTGGCTGTCTACATTGGCAGGCAAGTGGAAGATTTCATTAGTCCTGCTACCAAAGAGTCAATGAACTACTTCTAACTTAGAACGAGGGTGATAGAGTTTGATGAGATTTGGTGCTGTATACATTTCTGATAGTTTATGAATATTATCAGGCCTGGAAAAGATGTTGATTTCCCAGGAAGCAGGGCAAATTTCCCACCAATTATTAGGGATTCCCCACCATTTCTTATGTATTTCTTTATCCAATTTTCCTCGTAATGACCAAATTTCCCTGGAAGGAGATTCCTGATTTCCACATTTTTTCCAGGCCTGAATATTATTGAGTTCATTTCCATATTTTCAATAAAGTTTGATTAATTCATGCTGCCTCATCCCAACAGTCAATTCTAACTTGGTAGAATGACAGACCCAAGTGTGATGAGGGACTGTACTGATTTATTTTTCTGCCAGACTAAAGGCGCATTTCGTGATTCCGCACCTTCTTTTTATTCTTGTTCACTAGAATATCTTTGAGAAAAGCGTATTCTTGAATATGAGTTCATCCCGATCTTGCGGTTTTGTGTTTCGAAACAATTGCTTGTTTCCCACGGTCCCATAGCACAAGTACTGTAAATTTCTGTCCGTTTACGGACAGAAAAGACAAAATTGACATTTCTTATTTTATGATTTCCCGAATTGCACGTAGATTAGGGACATGTGGATTACTAAAGGCTTAACGGTTCAGATTATTT
The DNA here is from genome assembly GCA_023653785.1 of Ophioderma brevispina. NCBI lineage: Eukaryota > Metazoa > Echinodermata > Ophiuroidea > Amphilepidida > Ophiodermatidae > Ophioderma > Ophioderma brevispina. The sequence continues at coordinate 38,811 of JAMKCH010071659.1, forward strand.
AAGAATCTCACTTTTTTTTGTAGGTAAGTCGGGGGACGAGGCGTGAATACACGAATGCCCCTTTAACCCTAACCCCACAAAGAACACTTTCCCAGGGACCACTGAATCTCACAAAACATACAGCGATGGATATCTATCACATATAAATCACTGAATCTACATTCATTCTTGACTAGGAATCACTGAATCTCACAATAGCTCACAGTAAAGAATTAACTTATTTAAATCACTGAATCTCACAAAATCACACTGGTGTACCCATGCATCGTAAACCACGAATCGCCCAAAATCTCACAAATAACTTAGTGCATAGTGTTTTATCACTGAATCTCACAAAGTCTCACAATATGTACACTGTGTGTTTTTGTGATTTTTGTGGGTTAGGGTAAAATATGGATTACTCCTTCCGAGAAACTATGGTGGGGCCATCTTCACCAATGTAGTATTTTGAAACATGTTTCGGTAATGTCATGGAGTACTTGAAAACTGATAGGACAAACATTTGGTAGGTTGCTCTTGGACCACAAAGTATTCCACTGAACCAGATAATTCTGAACATTTGGAAATTATGGGGTCCAGTGGACTCCAAGCAATAATCTCCATGATAGGCGACTTTCCACTGAAAACGCGTACCAGATTCGGATGCCCCAAAGATTACATTTAAACGCACTTCTTTATCATAAGTTTTGGTCACCAAGTACTTGTTTGCATCAATTAATTATCATATTGGAAACATCCCTAAAGTGCTTATTCTGATTTGTCTATCGTGTTCTCTACTTGAATATTAGAGCCTGACACTGTACACACTGACTATTAAGTTCCGTGGGAACAGACTTGCGTTTCGATGCTAAAACTATATAGCGCATAGTGCAACGCCCTTTCACTACTGCCTAATATTGATGGTAACCACTGAAAATGATAGTTTTTTATCTATATCTTGAGAAAAGAAATGGATTTGAAGCTTGAAATTTCAGGACAACATGAGAAAAATACGGCCTTTCTCTGATTCAATTTATACTACTTCCGTTAAATCGGGGGTTCCAAAGACGAATCGAACCAACACTTTAAATGCATATTGTATTACTCTGACTCAAATATCTCCTTTCTTAAGCAAAATTATCAGGGGTCATCGGGACTGCATGTGAAGAAAAAGTGGGAATATAGGAAGCTCATTCTCAAGAAATTTGATAATTTGGAGGGAATTCCAATTTCTAAGATAAGAATACTTTAACAAAAATACATTGCGGTCCAAGGACCGCGTGTCGTCTGCTGTCGCGGATTGTGAATAGGGGGGCCCAATTGGTCACATGAGGTCACCAACATACCACCCAACCCCTCGCCCTCCTTTCCACCAAGTTACACAGAAACAGGAACCTCATAATGCATGCATACTATTAGGGTTACCATTTTGACCACAGATACCCTCACAGATACGATACCCCACACACAGACGTTGACCAGGTAAGACCCTATGTGCCTTCTGCAATTTTGCAATGGTGAGGAAATCGTTGGGAAAGTGTGATATCGTCCCAGGAAATATGCACTTTTAGCCCTGAATGAGAGATTTTATATGCTTGTAGGAATCCTTTAAGACAGGCAGACAATGAACATTGGTGGGAAATGCATACTACTATTAAACATAACGTGTGACACATAGATTTTTATGCTTGCACAACAACATCACATGCGCGCCAGCATTTGCAACAACAAGCTGGTGTGTGGGTGACAGAAACTGGTTATGGGCTCGGGCAGGGCTATTCAATGATACTCCACTCTATGACTAAGACTAAGGCCATGAAATAAGTTTAGATTCACGTCTGGACTTTTTTCAAATGGCATGAGGCTTTTATTTCGTTATCATTAATGGTTTGGTTGACTATGAGTTCACCGTTTTTCCCTGCGGAAGGATCAAGCGCATCAACAAGGCCAGGGATCGAAATGCAGCTAGTGAGGTCTGCATGCAGGTACCCTTATTGTAATCACTCTGAGCTTGTACAATCTCAATTCCCTTTGGCACCATTCAGTAGCTTTCATTCACCAATGTATTTAGAAATACACTCCCTTTTTTTGGTATATATATGATACCCAGATCTCACAAGGTCAAAAAGTTTCATGTCAGTGCATGTACAAGTACAACCCTGAACTGTGTCCTTGGAGGATGATTATATTGTAACTACATATGAAATTGCGTAATTGTACACTTTTACAGCCATTTGATGGTTTGAAACTTATATATGCAAATAAGATTTTTAAAAAATAATGAAGATTTTCGGCGCAGGTTTTTGGAGCATGCGGGCAAGGCCTAAGCACGAACCTTGACAGACAGATAGATACAAAAGTGATTCCATTTTAATTTTCGAACGTACAAGGTCCCTCTCTTCCCAAGTTGAATGAAAATTTCAGGATTCCTCAACATTTTTTTTTGTCTTTTCCCTCAAAAAGTCAAGTCAAACCCAATTCACATGGCTAGAATTTCGCGAGAATCCGAGAACAATTCTCGCAAAACTCTCGTAAATTGATCTGCGGGAATCAATGTTGGATTCTCGTAAACTTTTGATTTAACACAGTATGAATTAACGATTCCCGCAAAATTCATTTTTTGAGATCAGACGATTCCTCGCACTCTGCACAAAATCTACCCTGACTATCATCATCACTACGCTTGGTACTTAGACAGTCATGCTGCGCAACAATTAGTTGATGGATAAGAGACCAAACCTCTAGCCGTGGAACAGACCTATTTCACAAAGCTTGGGATAATTTCGGCCACCCTCCACCACATCCTCACATGCATTTTATTCCGTTGAGGCTTCCGAATTCATTGGGTGTACACAATACCTAAATTCTTTCCAGAGCTTCACCATGGTAAGACTAGTGGTCTATCAAGTACCCTTTACGAAGTCGATTATTCTGAACGGGAACAATGGATCAATATGTGCTCTTCAAAATCTTTTGAAAGTACTTACAGTTTCCTAAACGCCTCCAGCGACAGTAGTAAACTAAGCCGTAAATCCCGGGGGGGATGGGGGGGGATTAATCCCCCCCCAATATTTTGATGAGGGGGGATGGTCATGGTCAATACGATCATCCCCCCCAATGTGATGCCCGTTCATGCGTTTTTGACAAAACTACCTCATTTTACACCATTTTAGTTTTAAAATGGTAAAAACATCTTCCCTGCGCGCCTAAACTCTGCTGTCGTCTTAACATCTATCGTCCGGTCCTTTGCGACCCCCAAATTTTTTTTGTTCTAATACAATCAAATTAACGATTTTAGCTTCTAACTGTGCAAAAATATTTGCGCATCTCGCGCGCACATGTGGTCTAGTAATGGTCTTTGTCGGTAAACCTGTTTCATTCAAAAATTTTCATCACCCCATCCCCCCAATTCAAAAAGAAATTTACGCCACTGGTAGTAAAGCCAAAGTAGCAATTCTATGAATCGTAACTTGCGATTGTTTAGGGTACCTGCCGAAAAAGCCAATGCACACTTACTACACGCTGCGTCTCACGTTGATCAATTGTGGTTTCTACTGCTTTTGTTTTACCATCCGAGAACGCGCTGTCAAATTTGCATTGAATGTTGAGCATCTTCAAAGCGTCTTGTTGTTGCGCCGCAGAGTTAAAAATAGCATCCAGGCACGCTGCCACAACAAAGTTGCGATGCAGGCGCCACCATTGGAATACAATTTTTCTTTCAAACCCTATAATTTAAGAACTTTAGAGTAACACTTTCTAAATTCTTTTAAACAGACGTAACACTCGATACTGAAATCTTTACTGATTAATTCCTGCGGCTCGTGTACCGAATGATTTACACTTCTGAGTTAGACTGCTAAACCTGTGATGTCGTTGTCTTAGCACAGTGAGTTGCTTGGTGACCGTTTCATGCTGTCCCTAGACTTGTAGTCTGCAATATTCGCAATCACCTAAAGCTCCAAACAGAGCATGTTGAACGAACGTGAAAATTGCGCACGGGGATCGGCGGCCTGTCGCAGCCGATACGCCATATGACCTGACCTCTATACAGGTCAGTGGCCATAGAGCGTTTGTTTCCAGAATATACCCTCGAGAGACAATGAGAGATGTAAACACATGGCCGCTGCTGTGATAGAATCCTGGATAGAAGCCGACGAAAATTGCCGATTTTTCCCGTCAAACGTGAGTAATCGCATTGATAGTCAAGACCCCAAAGTGCCTTAGCTAACATTAATCCCTATGATATTGCTCAATTGGGCATATGTGTGACCAAACGTCTGCATGCATTATTGCTTCTGGAAATGTACATAAGTTTTGTCGCTGACCTACCATATTGCCCGCAACCCAAGTTGTATACCTATGGGGATACAACCCGGGTTGCGGTACCGAAACTAGTGAAAACAATCCAGGGAGGGCCTGGGAATCCCGTGGTGAAAAAAGAGTGCGCAACATTAGTTACACTATGATCCAATGCACATGACATAGATCTGTCAAATTGGTTCAAGCAAACATTATGGCAACTAGACTATCGACTCTCCAATTCTGTTTCACCTGTCAGTGTGAAATCGCGGTAGTCACGCATGCATGCATTTTACAGCAGCGTTACCTTTTTGTCTACGCTTGTAATTGCGGCAGGATGCGACACCAGCACTTGCGCATCCATGGTGGGAAAAAGTGGGGAATTTAGGAAGCTCCTTCCCGGGAAATTTGACCATTTGGAGGGAAATTTTGACCTTTTCAGATAAAGAAATACATAAGATATGGAGGGAAATCTATGGGAAATGTGACTATCTTCCCAGAAAATATGCATTTTTTCCTGCCCTGTGCGCGTCCACTACTGCCACCATGAGGTTGATGAGAAACTATCCATCAACTGCGCCAGTTGACGGATAGAGACAGAGAGTGTAAATTTGGGTGGGCATGCGTTGCAGAAAAATTTGACGATGGACTTTAATATATATGTAAATTAGTTTCTCGTCAGTTGACTGCACTTGCAAAGACTTAAGCTTCCAGATCGGATAACTTTTTTCACTGAGGCTGCTTAAGTTAAGCAAGGATTAATCGGTCATGTTTTGGTTTAACTTTCCACCCATTTCAGTATATTTTTTTAGACTTCTAACAGTAAATGCAGTGGCATTTAGGGTTGGAATATTTTGAACAACCATGAGGTGAAACAGTGTAATAAAAAGTAGTAACATAATTGCTGTCAGAATTTCTTGGCAAAAAATTGCGGTACGCACAGCGTGATGTGCGCCAACCCGGAAGCACAAATAAGACTAGTTGAAACGTGATGCGATTTATAATTGGTCGGCAGGCGAGTGCCTATACCACGATTTAATTTGCATAATATGTTGGGTGTGTTTGGCTTGCGTGAGAAATTCTGACAGCGATTATAGTTTACTTTGGTTTTACTTTTAGTTTACAAGTCTGAGTAATAATTGTTTCAACTGATTCGAACAATCTGCTGCATGTGTGCGTGAAGGTCGCACTGCTGTAGACTTCGCATAACCACGATTAAAATAGACTGCGATACGCCCGTGTACAGGTCGCATACGCCGGTACTGTGTTAGTTCCAATAATTGTAACTTATGGCATCATCTTTTAAAATTTGGACAATCTCTGGTGCCATAAGTTACAACTGTTCTGTGGAGTTCCAATGCCATTTAAGGTTTAAGATGTTTTGAAATGTATATTTCCTAAATAAAAAGAAAAAATAATTTTCTTTTGACATACATAGCATCTAAAAAAAAAAAAAAAAAAAAGAGGTGAAACAGTGTAATAAAAAGTAGTAACATAATTGCTGTCAGAATTTCTTGGCAAAAAATTGCGGTACGCACAGCGTGATGTGCGCCAACCCGGAAGCACAAATAAGACTAGTTGAAACGTGACGCGATTTATAATTGGTCAGCAGGCGAGTGCCTATACCGCGATTTAATTTGCATAATATGTTGGGTGTGTTTGGCTTGCGTGAGACATTCTGACAGCGATTATAGTTTACTTTGGTTTTACTTTTAGTTTACAAGTCTGAGTAATAATTGTTTCAACTGATTCGAACAATCTGCTGCATGTGTGCGTGAAGGTCGCACTGCTGTAGACTTCGCGTAAACCACGATTAAAATAGACCGCGATACGCCCGTGTACAGGTCGCATACGCCGGTACTGCGTACGCTTAGCCTTAGTTCAAACAACTGTTACGGCGACTTTAGTGAAGTCCTAGTGAGGCATACCCCACTGTCCCTGCTTTTCGAATTTGGACCTATACTGGGACAGTGGGGCTACATTCATGTAAATAGTGAGGAGTCGTGAGCTTGTGGCACAAGAGTGCCCGAATTGGTTGAATTACCACTTTAATTTTATTAGCAGACTCTGGCAGGTTAGTCTCTGGCACAAAAGTGATGAAGATACGGGTCTAAGAGTGTTCTTATGATAATCCATCCATTTATTGAAGAAATAAATTTCGATTCCTGTTAAAAATCCAGAAATTGATTCCCCCGCTAATGATACATAATTTCCACTTCCTGGCAGTGACAGGCCCGGCCCGGGGATTCCACCAATAATGACGTAGTGCGTAAAATCAGGTAATGCGCAATAAAGGGAAATTTGCACTCCTTGAATTTCGATATGAATTTCGCCCAACTCTATGAGTGAGTAGTAAAGACATGTGAAAGTAATAACCAGCCAGTTACAGAGAACACCGTGATAAATTGACAAAATACATCGAGTTGGGCAAGCACAACTAGTGAAGTCCTCAGTTTTTAAAGTCTGACAAATGTATTTGTTGGCAAAAAAACAAAAACCATTCAAAATTAAGTTTATACTGAACCCAATTGAATCAATCATTGATTATTCTAACTAAATTGTCTGACTTATCATTCATGCAGGCTCCAAAATAAGAATTAGGGCAGGCAGGCAATTTAGCCCAATTTTAAAAGGGCGCCAAGGCAATATAAGAATAGCAAATTTTTTAGGGCACCAAGGCAAATGGTAGGGGCACCCAAGGCAAATTGCCTTAGGTGCCTTAGGTTATTTTGGAGCCTGTTCATGATGATGTATCATGTACTCTTCACAATGCATGATGAATTATAAAAATGTTCAACATGTTCAAGACTCAAGTTCATTTTCAATTTCATGATGTGATTTTAGTATCATTACAATTTTTTTACATACTTTTGTCTGTATTTCTCAGATAAATTTCTCCAATACTCGATTTCTTCTTTTGGACTAGAAAACGTCGGTATCGTATTATCGTCCATTTTGACCAAGGAGATATAGATTCCAGTTATAAATCCAAGCAGTGATAATCACATTCGTATGTCGAAATCTCTCACATAAAACGTAAAATGTTGACGGAAGCTCTACTGCCGTACTCCACCCGGCCGGCGGTTTACAACATTTAATTGAAA
>JAMKCH010071664.1:0-15256 GCA_023653785.1 Ophioderma brevispina
TGGTACAGTGCCAAATATTGCTAAATGGGCTGAATTGGTCATTTTTCGGTATCTTTGGTTGCATGCAACCTTTTTAATGAAGGTTTTGACTTTGAATTTTTTTCAGCCAAGTCCCAATTGCCCAAAACATATGGATGTAGGGTACAAGCAATCAATATTGATAAAAATGGGCTATTGGGCATTTTTCGGTATATTTGGTTGCCATGGCAACCTTTTTAATGAATGTTTTGACTTTGAATTTTACTTCATCCAAATTCAAATTGCCCAAACCTATTATGTTGCAATATAAGTCTGTAGCACATTGTATGGTGTAGGTACAAAGCATCATATTGATAAAAATGGGCTAAGTGGCCATTTTTCCGGTATATGGTTGCCATGGCAACCTTTTTAATGAATGTTTTGACTTTGAATTTTATATCATCCATCACAATTGCCCAAACATATTTGTTGCAAATATGAATGCTGTAGCATAAAAGCATTGTTGAGTTAAAATTTAGAATAAAATAAAATTTTATATGCTAGAATTTCTATTGTTTCTCTTTGTCATCAATGGTGCCATGTACTATCACTATCTATATAGTAAAACACCATCTTAATTTCAGGAAATGGCCGAAAATAAAAATAATCAAAAATCTGTAACCTTGACCGCTTTATCTATTCATAATTTTTTAAATTTTTTTTTCATATTTTTTTGCTGCATAGATCTAAATAAACCCAGTCAAATGCAGATAAAAATTATGGCATGTATGCCGATCAGAAATGTCCTTAAAAGAGAGAAAAAAGGTGATTTTGATTTGCTAGATGTGATGTTATCTGGGACAACCCTCCAACTGGTGGGAAATTTTTATTTTGAGTTTTCGATCACTACAGAGTTTGAATATTAAGTTTCCATAACGTGTTACTCTTTCTTCTTTGATACACCCATCAAATTATGCAATATAACAGATTTTACGTATTTCTTTATTTTTTCAAAACTGTCCTGTGCATCATGTGGCGGGTTTTCCCGATCACATCAATATTTCATGTAAAACTAAGGCTGATTTCATATTTACTCCTATACGAAATTAGAAATTTCACAATTTTTTGTACAAGAACATTTTCAGCTTAACACTTAAGTGCCCAAGGGGGGGGGGGGGGTTGCATAGTACCCAACATTTAATTTTTTTTGCGATTTCTCGGTTACGCATCAAATTTTTCAAGGAGTTTTTTGCTAATTGGTCTGATTATGAATACGCGTCTCCTGATTAAAAAAAATTTAAATCCCACGGCTTCATTAGAATATTAGGTTGGGTTCCCTGGAACCCCCCCCCCTTGGTCCCTAACGGAAGTGAAAAAATCAAATATTTTTTTTTTTTTTTTTTTTTTTTTTTTTTTTTTTTTTTTTTTTTTTTAATTTTTTAGTTTTTTTCATTATTATTAATAAATTACATCAAATAACCTTTTATATGCTGGATAGCATCAATTTTAATTTTGTCCATGCCGTCTCTTAACTGTGTAGTCTATGGGAAAAATAAGGCAATTTTGAAGTTTATGAGAAAAATACAAGATGGTATAAATTGGCTATTTTGCAATGATTATCTTAATTGGTTATTCCCTGAGTAGATATAATGATTATTTTTAAAAAAAATATTTCGATGGTTTGGTTGCTGAGGATGGAAAGTGCGAACCACTCTTTTTCGAAGAGTGAACATTTCATTGCCATATGTCATAGGTCAAGGTCGGATTTTCATTTTTATTGTGGGTATGTGGGTCTCATATGTGACCACCATATATTTGTGTTAGTGCATGATCAAACTCCCACGGGAAAGTGGTTATCTGGGTCGGGTCCGAGAACCCCCCCCCCCTTGGCACTACGGAAGTTTTTTTAGCTTGGGCCCTTTCAAGTGTTAATCCTTTCAGATGAAGAAGATTTTTTATGGAAGCTTTACATCATGGGAAAAATTCAGAGCTTTTGAATTTTTTAGGACACCTGAAATGTGAAATCTCTTGTTGCACCTTTAAGTTTTAAGGAGAGTATGTCAGTCTTATGCTCACTCATGTCATATTAGGGAAATTGTTTTGTTTTTTTTTTTTTTTTGGCACCACTTTGATGATTATATTGTTCTTGGAGGCCAGTTTAACTCCATATATTTTAGAGGTTCGGTGACCCGATCATGGTCTGGTTTTTCATATGTTGTTTTTCCCCTCACATGAAATCACATCACCAAAATAGCTATTATCAATTTTTGATATCAATTTTAAGATCAATGACGCCATATTATTGGTCGAGCTAGGAGGTTGAAAAATATTAAGGGGGGAGGCTAGATCACTGACAGTCTTGATCTCAAACAGCCAGTGGTCCCCACCTCCAAAAGTCATGATCGCCAGTGACCAAATCAAATTGTAGATGTCCCAAGTAATTCCTTTAGAATTTGTTTGCTCTTTGCGACCATACAGGGTGAGTCGAAAAAGTACAACCAATGAGGGATTTTTTAGGAAGAGTATTAACGTATTTACCAAATTAGTTCATGTGTTAGATAGTCTGTTTATCAGCTTTCACAATAATTTAATTTTAAAATCGATCAATCCATTCAAAGCTACAGTTATTTTGTGAATGTAACCATTTCCTGCCCCAACAAATTTCACACCGCCTGTACACATGAGACCATTACTACTCATTACTACTGCATCGTATGGCTTCCCAAATAAATTAACTGGTTGATTCTTTGTCACCGTATTCAAATGCGCACGCAGGACATGTGTTGAATATAATGTAGAATACTTAAGATTTATGAAATTACAGGATTATTTAAAATGGAAAATTCTTATGCTTTATCTGTTATCCGCCCCTCTATTTGAAATTTTACCGGTGGAAATCAAGCAGTTGAAAAGAATGCTGCAAATTGTTTCTTCAAGTCTAAATTTGATTTCATAAAATATTATGTTTTATGTGGTTTCATTTTACAGTCTTACCCAACGCTGTAACCATACATTTCATTTGGGAGGGGGACCAGTCGATGGCAACCAGTTAACTTTGGGGCCTCAATACAACCATTTTGTAAAGGTTGAACAAGGGTAATTCTTGTCAATACTATAAATGTATGCTTTTCCTGATCTCTTTTTGGGAACCATGAGGGGGCAGACGATTTTTCGAGTGCATCCCGCCCTTACCCCCCTCCTCCCATGGCCCTCACCCACAACTGGTCAAGTCACTGTATTTCCTGACATGTCTTCAAATGTTTAATTAGAAGATATGCTGCAATACCAAAGCTGAACGTTAATCCAATAGTACCCTTATGGGTTACTCTAACGTGTAACTTGTTCCGGTTTTTTCACATTGGGTATTTCACTTCTGCAGCTGTAACTTTTTAACGCGTTACATCAATTTTAATGCCGTAATTTTATCTGAAGGGCCTACAAAACAGAAGTATTAAAAAAGAAAATATATGAATCGCACCGAGGTTTTCCCCATGAAAAATCGCTCAATTGGTTGTACTTTTTTTTGACTCACCCTGTAATATTGAATTTGACCCATTCGTACAAGTTCAACGCCACTCGGTTCAATTGGAAGGGAGAAGCTACATCTGGCCTTTGTATAAATTGGGACAGGGAAGAGAGTTTGGTAAACATTTCTCTGGTCAACTCATTCGCCTAAAGGTGCACAAATAGTACTTCCTGTTAAGATTAAGGATTTTTTTAATATCTGTAACCCTGTAAAATTTTTCACATGATTCATTTTCCATAACCTTTTGTGCATTATGTGAATTAAGACTAATTTCAGAGTTTAATCATGTAAGAGGCTACCCTATGGGTCCTAACTGATTTTCTGGTCCATTAAATGTACGCTTCCCTACATGTATGCTTGCGGCTTAAGAAGAGTATGAAATACAAAAACATATGACCAAATGCTATACAGTGCATGCAAGCAAGGGAAACATACCTCTAAGAAAGAAAAGCTAATTCCTCTCTCTCTCTCTCTCGATCCCTTCTCTCTCTCCTTCCTCTCTCCTCTCACCCCCCCCCCCACTCTCCCACTTTATCCCATCAATTTTCTAAAACATATTAGGTTAATAGTGTATCATAAGGCAAATAGAGTTGACTCTTGTATGCATTACAACTGTGCATTCTGGCTGGCAAAGCAATAAATTTGGGAACTGTGCAAAATGCACCTAAAAATGCCCGAAGTTGGGTATGAGCGATAAAAAAATGTCCCTCTTTAAAATGGTGACGCAACTGATTTGATCACCATTAAATTTTGACCAGTGAGCCAAGTCAAGTATTAACTAAAGTTTTGAACTCTAAGTCACTTGCAAGCCCGTCTAAGGAAAGGCTAGATTTTCTACACAAAGAAAAAACCCAACATTTTATTTTTTTCCAAATTGAGATTTTTTTACACAAAAGTACTGAATCCACTCATGATCTAATCATTTACAAATCCGAGCCAGATAATTCAGCTCGGTTGGATATATTAGCAAACACTGATAAGAACAACAGGAAACCACGCTGGTTTACTGTGGACCGTCAGGCTTTCTTCATATCCTGTGGGAGATCCAGTAGTAAATAAATACTGCCAATGCTGCCCATCTTCTAATATTTGCACGAATAACATCCGGAGGGAGGAACCAACGTCCTCTGGTGGTAAATGTCACAACTACCCTGCCTGCCATGTCACTCTAGATATTTTTTGCTCATGTTTGACCAATGGAGAAATTAAAGGTGCACCGAGAGATTGAGGGACCCAAATATTGTGTCATAATAGTAATTTCATAGGTTCACACCAATAGATTTCTTACCGTGTAATTGGCTACAAATGTTTAAAAGAAAGAAAAAAAGTTATTTTGATTTGCTTAAGTACATTTCAATGTAAAAACAGCCCGAATTTCGTTTTCTCCCATACAAAATTAAAAATTTCTGTAAAAAACAGTCTCGAGCTTAATCCTTGAAGGAAGCTTTGCATCACAGCAAAATCAGTTATTTGGTGTTTTTTATGGATACCTGATAATGTGAAATCTCTTTTGCACCTTTAAGGGATGCACCATAAACTTCAAGTGGCATGAAAGTTGGGTCAGACAGAATTTGCCGTGTTTTATTGACTCTTGCCACAACGTGGCAATTTTTTTTGTTGCCTTATTTTATTAATTTGTGCTCGGCCCAAAAAAGCTGAATCACCAAAAATCACACTGAACCAAAACCAAACCCAACTTACACCAAACAAAATTAAAAAAAAAAAAAAAAATTAAAACAAAACAAACCAACACCAACCCTGAATTATGAAACCAAATCATCAAAACAAACAATTAGTCACAAGTGTTGTAATTGTGAAGTATGAGTAAGATACATTATGACTGCCTATGAGGGGGCATGGTTGAAAACTTATAGGCCCAAGGTGATCTCGAAACCATACTATGCCCCGAGACGTAAGCCGAGGGGCAAAGTATGGTTTCGTGATCACCGGGAGGGCCTAAGTTTCAACCATGATCTGAATAAAAAGCAGTCAATATTTGTTTATATACCGAAATATTAGATTCTTGTCAACTGATTGGTTGAAAGGACATGCTATTCTAAGCCAGGATGCTAACACAGGCCTATATAATTATAATGTCTGTGTAGGCCATGGCATGCATGCATGGTTTAACAATTTGGGTTTAACCTTAGGGGTCCAAACTTATGAAGAATTAGCAATTAACCTTCTTGTGTTCAGGATAGTGATGGTGGCAGTCCAAACGATCACAGTAATGGAATCTGCCATTTTATTTGTCGGCAATATGCGAACAACTCCGAATTCAGCAACTTTTACACGGACTGCAGATGGCCGTTTATCCGGTGTCATAATATAATACTCGAAATTATCCGTCACGGTGTATTTTAACTGCCGTTTTGGTATTAGCCTTTGGTGACATCTCTGTTCCTTCAGATCTTCTACAAGCTCATAGCGTGAATAAGGTCCTGCGATTCAGCCATTTCCTTGCCAAGCCTGAATCAGGACTTGCCACTACATTGTTGTTTACTCCGTTATGTCAGTTCGGCCAGCTACAGGCTGGGTTCGGCATATCCGTCAAAAATGCAAAAGGCGATCTCTACCACCAGCATCAATATGTACACTCAAAAAACGCGAATGGATAGATAGTCCGTACAGCAGTCTCTAGGTTGGGAAGAGGTGTCCATGGTATAGGTCATGAATGAGATGCCCGCAATCCCAGGGAATAGTTCATTTTGGTTCAATTGCTGAAGCTAGTTGAATTTATTCCTCCACTTTGAACCATCAGATGACGGGGATCTATATATGAGTATATAATCAAAAATACTAATTGAACCTTCAAAAATACAGGTCTCTTCCAAGTAGGTTTTGAAATAGTAAAAAATGAGCCAAAAACCAAGCAAAACAAAACAAGCAAGTCACAAAGTTATGATTTGGGGAAAATGTTGGAATATAAAAAATCTAATTTCCCTTCAAAATGACATGCATCCTTCATGCAGACTTTTTGAAATAATTGTGATAATGTGCAATTTGAACTTCGGTATCACTGCACTTTTTGAGAAATGCTTTTCCTAATACTTCAGAAGTGATGAGGAGATGCATACTTCAAACAAGCATTATTGATTTAAAAGGAATACACTTCAGTTATTCACACACCGTAATATTTACCAATGATGAAACTTTGGTAAGGTGGGAATGACTTTAATGAACCAAACCACCATAGTGTGGTGTAGTTGAACAGAACCAATCTTGAATTGACAATTTTTATAATTATATATGGGGATCCCCTACCCTACTTAATAAGCTTGGTGTACAGGGTAAAGAAGATTTTCTTCAAGTGTTTGTAAAACTTCTGGCTTCCTTTTGGCAGAATCATATTTCATTTAAAAGTGCTTGTTATGATCATCCTTTGGAACAACAAATACAACGGAAGAGTAGTATCAATTTTGAATCAGAGGAAGGTTTGGATTTTTTCTCCATTGTCATCATACTGCAATTTTAGCATTCAAATTAATTTACTTCATAAGAGACAAAAAGATGTCGTTTTAATGGCTAACCATCAATGTTAGCACCAGTTAGTGAATGGCATTGCAGTATCAATCCTTCTAACATCCAAAACCAAAAGCTTGTCGTAGGGCTGTCGTTCATCTTATTTTTCTTTCGACATTATCGCTAAAAAGATCCCGGGACGTCGATCATGATGTTGACATTAACTTTAAGTTTTAAATTCGACCGGGACGGGCAAAATGCATCCAAATCATACCCAAAAAGTCAAATGGCATTGACCATGTACCTGTGCCTGCACTATGAAAGCTGACATCATCACCGACAAAACTTGCCCCAGAATATTCAATATAGCCTTCACAATCTATGGAGTATAACCAAATAAACTGAAGATTTATGTAACAGAAAGTACCCTTCACTTGGAACAAATTTTCCTAAATTCTAGAAAAGAAAAAACTACCGTATATATGTGACTATGCCAATAGTATTTGAGTTATATCCTCCCCAATTGCCGTCCAAAGTGTGGGTGGCGCGCCCGCCATTTTAAGAATCCTACTTTCCGGGTTTGGTGTTTTCTTTGAAACCCCAAAATGTTTTTTTTTCCAGAATAATGGGCGGGAATAACCCGAATTACATAATACAAATTGTAAAAACATAAATTAGATAGTAGTGTATTTTTGATTTATAATAAAGTTGGATTACCTTTATCCGCCCTTGTGGTTATCTCCACCCTCTATAGATGACGACCAATCACATGGTGAATTACGATGTTGTCATTTGGGGAAATACCCGTTAACAACATGCGCGCGCAGAGGGCACATGTACGGGCTCTGCCTACGTATGCATTGGTACAGGTCATGTCAATGTCAACTCAAGCATAAATACTTGTTTCGTACTCTGGTACGAAACATGGAATCATATTAAAATATGTAATCAAAATGGGTAAGAAAGTAGATTCTAGGTGAAATTGCTATTTTGTTTAGGGGATTACTTCGTATTTTGTCCCGGTTCGTGTCTGTGTCGGCCTGTGTGTCGAGTCGGGAGAAAATATGGCGACATGTCGCAATATGACGTGTTCGCGACATGAATGTCGACATAAGGTGTGCGACGAGGCCCCTACTTTTTCGCACAAAATTGGTGGCGAAGTCAGCAAGTGCCAGGCTTAATATCAAGAAATGAATAGAGAATGAACATGTGATACACTCAAATCCGAAACATGCCCAAGTACTTTTAAAGCAAAAATTATTTATTGTCTCTCTCAGGAATCGACACCTATTGCTTTGAACTCCCTAACGACTACCTGCCTATCTATGTATCTAAGCAACGATTTTGATTGAGTTACTGAAAGGTATTAGAGAATAAAAGATAGGATTTTGGTTTGCCTATCTAAATCGGTGTCATATTGGAGGCCAGTCCAAATATTTTGAGTAGGGGATGCCGGCGCAAGCCGGTATCCACTACGATTAAAAAATATTGGACTTCTGTGCCCATTCCAATTATACACGCTATTAGATAGCAAACAACAAACCTTCTTTTATCTCATTCTTATTTTGGTTTGGTGTTTAATAACCGAAAAACACTTTTATTCAAGTAATATTAGTGAAAAGGGCAAAAATATCCCCCGCTGTCAAAAAATGAACAAACCGTACTAGCTGCGTGCACTGCGTAACCTTTATAAACGCGCGCGTAAAAAAACTTTGCGCGAAGCCGCACTATCTAAATCAGTATCATATAAGGGATATGGACCACAACCAATGATATTGCGTTGGCTTGCTTACTAAACCACGAACAAAAATGAATAAGAATATCATGTAATGAGCCCAAACAGAGGATGCTAATAATGTAGAATGGTTGGTTTGTTTGAACACTGAGATAAGAGAGCTTATTTTGTTTTGTGGTATCTCAAAATTATGTCCTGTAACGGCAGACCACTCCACAGCTGTTTGAAGGTTCATTTATTATGGAAAAAAACCAGAATAAAAACAAAAACAAATATCAATGGCGACACACTTTTGAAAATAATTTGTATTATTATTTGTACCACTGACTTCATCCTAAACAAATTTTGAAATTTTACGAAATTCATGCGGGCAAATATCGATTTATCGTTAAAAATATAGGTGTAACATAGTTTTTAACACGTCTCTCTATGGAGAATCGGCATAAGAGGGCGCTATAACATAGGACTCATAACCTTTGTGGGCCTATATTGCAAGATCCCGCAATGAATTTTCTTATTTTTGCAGAGGTATGTGTTTGCGGGGTAAATAGCTCTGCAGGTCTCTATGCCTTAACAGTTGTTCAATATTTGTGGTTCCCTTGCTTATTTAATGCTCTAAACATAAAAGAGACAATTTGCAGGGGGTCAAACAAGCTGTGAATCAGACAGATTTATCATAGTTAGTGACACAGAGTTATTTTTCTTTTCTGATTTTTTTCGTGGACTAATCAGTATCTTTTTTTTTTACTCCCCCCAAAAAATGCACAACAATGCATGTTTACATGAAAGAAACAACTGAAACGGGCTCTGCAATATTAGGACTAGCACTTTGCCATTATGCTGACCCTTCATCTTGAATTGGGGACACACTTATCTAAATCACTAAGTGAAATTTAAATCGACAAGCTTCAATAGACTGTGCCAATGTTTAAAACACCACTGTTTATACTCGATGGCCAGGAAGAGTACATCGGGGAAACACAAGCCTTGGCTGGCGCAAGACATTCTCTCCCATTTTCAAAAACTATCACCCCGTATTTTACAAAAATAATCATGTCTAAAACTGTTCCTACAACCCACACAAACAAACTGAGAAGTGCAGGACAATATCCCTCCTTCAGCTTAAACTAGTACCAAACCCTAGTACAAAAAATTTTATGGCCAAACTTTCAACGTAGCGATTTTATTAATTATTGACCGACATCGAGAATCTGGCCCATGTGGGTGGTCTATGACAAAATTTCCTACAGTGTTCTTCATGAATTGTTTTCACTATTTGGTGTTTTTGGCGTACAGTAGTGATATGGAATTGGACTTATCTTTCCATTTATAAGCTAAACAAATGCATTTAGCAATTTTTTTTTTATTATCTTGCATTATCACTGCTTCCTTTAAGTGGCGATACAGCTACAGGAAGGTATATTTTCCTTGGTTATTTTGTGTTCCCAGGTTACATACATGCTACGTAATGTCATTGGAACAAGCAAAGATAATGTAAGGAGGGGGGTAGCCTTTATGGTATGGTCCTTCATGTAGTGACAGTGTGGTTGATCACTAACTTCCTATATAGTGCTTTACCTTGACGTCAGTGATGTAAGGACGGTATTATGCAGCAAGATCGCAGCAAGAAAATGCGCGCGTAGGTGTAATCAAAGCAATGGCATATCCACGTGTGAATATAAAGGCGGTGTGAAAATGCACACGCACAATATCTGTTGAACGTCTGACGTTCCCTGACTCGAGAAGATACTACTCCACTATCCTACCTTCCATGCAGTTTGAGGTCCACGCGCAAAGATGTGAGGTCGCACAGTAACACTGCGCAAAAACCTGCGCTTAACGCCATAGTGTTTTTAAACGCACGCACAAAGCAGGCACAATGTCTGCGTTCAGGTTACGGGAATTCACTGACGAGATGGAGACATGGAATTTAAACTGATCATTCGCTTTCCTGAATAAAAGTGTCCAAGCCCTCAACAAAAGTGTTTCTCCACAAGAAGGAATCAGTGGTTTTTCCCTATTATATCATTTCCTCACTTCTGCTGAGTGATTTTATCACCCTTAACTAAAATCCCAAAGACAACAAATTCTTACTCACGTACATACAATTGTAAGGTGGGTAAGGGATGTTTTCCCTACCACCTACACTTCCAACCATTAGGACCTTGTGTAGGGGTAACTGTAGGCTGTTTAGGCTTGACATCTTGGACGTCGTTTAACACTAACTGAAGGCTGAAGGTTCGAATCTCCAGTGCTTTTGGGTGTTGTTTTGCCACTGTTAAGTATATGTCTAGTTGTTGTCGCTCCTTTTCAGTCACAGCCTTTAGGAAGAGGAGGAAAAAAGTGAAACAGATTAAGCTCTAAAATTGTACATTATATAAATGCTTGCTTGTCGTAATTGGGTTGCAACCAATGTTTTTTGCCTTCAATAAGGTTCCAGTTCAATCTCACTTAGTATTATACTGGAATTGGAAGTTGATTTGAACGTCTTATGTTAACGATCACCTGCTCAATGGTGAAGTATTATTAGTTCATTACAGCAAAACAGACTCAAAACGATCAAATTTTTTTAAAAATAAATTTCTTTTGAAAAAGAACAACAAAACCAGGAACTTAAAAAAAAGAGCTTAAAATGCTGAACGGCTGGTTGCAATCTTTGAGGTTCATGGTCCCAGTCCGAGTGAAAATAAAAAAAAAATTAATCTTTCAATGAAAAATTAATTCTTTTAACAAACAGTTGGCACCAGTCGAAGAAGCTTTAAATTGCTTTTGAGTGTTGGGCCAAGCTGACAAGCGTGCCAAAATAATCCTGTATCTGTAGGTTTAATGACTCACAATACCTTCAATCCAACCCTATCCCGAGTTAAGCTTGCCTTTCCCCGTCTTCTTCAGCAAGTGAAATGTTACTAATTTGAATTAATATATTAGAAATCCCAATCTTCACCTGACCTTGGAAAACTGGTTGAATGTAATTTCAAGTCCTCCCTCTGCAGGAATATAAATTGCTCTAAAGGGTGAAAATCACTCAAAAATATTTCCGGACCAACAAAAGAAAAACTCGCCAATACAATATACAATAGTACTAACAGATGTGATGCCCTATGAGTAATTGAATATGTACACTAACTTCAGTAAAAAAAAAAAAATTCTGCTAGCAACGTCAATCTATATGGTTGAAAAAGAGCAAATTGAAATCAGTGAGGAATAAAGTAAAAGGTGCAATTTCGTGATTTCAGGACTTATGTTTTATTCATCCGTCACTAGAATATCTTGAGAAAAGCTTATTCCAAAATTTGAGCTAGATCCCGAGCTTGCGGTTTGTGTGAGGCGCAAAATGCTCGTTTCCCACGCGTACCATAAGCTCGTGATGTAATTTCTGTCCGTTACGGACAGGAAAATACAAAATTGCCGAATTTCTTACAGATGCGACCCATCCAATTTTGCACGTAAGATGCACATGGGATTACTAGGGATAACGGTTAAGATGATATAAAATCTCAAATGTTTAGGTAAGTCGGGGGGGGACGAGGGCTGTGGATCACGAAATGCCCCTTTACGCTATTTCTGCATTCAAATATTTTGGCTCTTTAGGTGACATCTATGAGTACTGTCTTGAAAAATTTTGGCTATGATGACTAGCATAAAAGGAGATATTCACAAATTTTTTATCTGCAAAATCAACCTGTGTTGTAAAATGCAATATGATTGTCTTTTTGTAGCCTTGTCATATACCTTTGATAAAGATTTTCTTAAGAGTCAAAATGTCAATCAGGCCATCAGGCAGCTGGCGCGGATCTGGGGAGGGGGCGCGCACGCCTACCGGTAATTCTGCAAAATCTTGCAAAATCCGCCCATTTTGGACAAGTTTCAGCCTTCAGCCCCCTGGTAATTTTGACGTTTTCAAATCCTGGATCTGCCCCTGGTCATGGTGTACCTTTTTTGTAATGTAATTGAATTAATTAGGCTATCAGGCTATCGTTTATTTTTCAAATTAATGCACAAACAGCTAACAGATTGGTGGCAATGTACCTGAGAAACAACTTATTTTCACAGTAAAAAAAATTCACAAATGACAAAAGCATGATTTTTGTGGCAATATATTATTTTGCTTATTTCATTAATCTTTCATCCAAACTTCTTATTAGATAAACTAAAACTAATTTACAACATTTAACTTCCACAAATTGATAAATTGACACTACATGTTACCAAATGGTCACATTCTTTTAAAATTTCTGGATATTAATTACCTTTCTCCAAATGTTATTCCTGAGTCCTAAATGTTGTTCCAAATGTTCTTTATGACAGAGCTGAATCTACTCAAATATTAGCTTAAATCAAATGAGACAGTTATTTTAAGCAATTTCCATACATATGTACATATTTTTGTTAGTCATCAAGCATTTCAAAAGGTTTCTTTGCAGCTGTAGGTAGTGCTTTTGGTGGTCTTAAAGTTGGCAAAGTACCATTTCTGAACAAGTACAGACATTGATTTTATGGGTCACACTGTAGTGTTTAGCCAGGAGGTACCCTGATTGTAAAACAACCCCTATCATAATTAATTGGACAGCAAACTATTTACACCAGTATAGTTCCTCTTTTTAAAACAGTTACAGGTTAGGCTACAATCTTTGCTAGATCAAGATCACACACAAAAGCAAAAGGAAAAGGTTGTGGACTGAAAGCATGTTATACTCTGGTACCACAAAAATAACATTTGTACTAATGTGGTTATTTTCATTGCAATAACAAAAAAAAAAATCTAAAAAATTTAAATCAAACCACTTCACAAGAAAAATGATTGCCAGTAAGCAACAAGGATAGGAAAAAATTTCCAAGAAGGCAAACTAATTTCTCAGAGCAGGTATCCTGCCCCTGTGTTTCCTTATTTGGAAATTAAAATTCCCCAGAAGGAACATCCCAAACTTTGTGTTCCCTAAGCATTAATATGCAAAAATCAAGCCTCAATGAATAAATTGAAGGCACTTTCAGTAGTGATTGACTTCAAAAGATTCAAAACCATGGTGAACTTGGCGGAATAGATTAAAGGATGGTCTCTAGAATTCCCAGAAGTGATTTTGTGCAACTGAAAATTGATAGAAAAGGAAGAGAAGAAAAACAGAAAACATTGGTGTTCAAAGATATGAATCGACATTCAGTGACGTGTTGTAGTACGGGTGGGCGATAGAGGTTAGGTCAGAGTGTCAAAACCTTGTCATCACACATTAGTTTGATGAGATGATGCGTACTGATACCAAATCTGCGGAAAAAAAAATTAAAAAAGGAAAATTTCGGACTGCTCCCGCCGAAAATGCAAAAAATCCAAGATGGCGCCGCGAAAAACACATTTTGGCATAACGCGGCCATTTTTTCATCTTTGGCATGGTTTTGGTGTCTAACCCTAGGTTTTTAAGGTCACTGGATCTAATTATGACATTCCTATTAACATGAAGGATCTAATTTAATGTTCTGTTATAATTGTACTTTTTTATTAAAAAAGGTTATTTGAGGACTGGAGTCGCAAATAGGCCATGCGCTATGCACCACTGCCTGAAATGTTTACAATGTTCATAAAATTCATACCATTCATGCTGTTACTCTCTAACATCCATTGCTATCCTTTCCTTCATCTGCAGGTATGCAAAGATGTAGCATGCATCATCATCTCTGCTTTCCAAACTGATACTATACAGTAGCACTGGGAGTAGAGGCGGTAATATGAACATGTCCTATACAACCTTGAAAAAATTCATAAAAAAGGACTCTTTGTATATTCTGGTAGGCTATATGAATAATTTACAAAAAAAATTTGTCCCCCTTCTAGTTGCTGCGTTAGTCAGATATTCAAAAGTCAAAGGTCAAGGACATTTTAAATTGGCCTTATGATGGGTTATTAACCTGTATCCAATGGCCCTAGAAGCAAAAGATGGTGTCATACCCATGTTTTGGGGGTCAATAAACACAATAAAAAACGTCTCGAGGCTTACAAATACTGTTAATCATTATCCTTCAGGATAAGGAAAGCAACTTTTAATCAAAAAAATGTTCCACGTTTTCTCAACATACAGGAAAACAGCCAAAATATATTGTAAAATCAGTGGATATCGATGACTGATAAACTTAATTAACCTATTCTTGGACAAATATTTCATTTGGCCCACCATCAGAAGCCTCATTACCCACTTGTTGAAAATAAGCCAACCCCTGAAACTGAAACGCATCACAGGGTGCAGTGATTCGCCCTTGCTCCCACCAAATGGTTTTCTCACAAAAACTAGGAATTTCGCGGTTCTCGGCTTTCGCCGTTTTCGAGGTTAGGGGTTGTTTGCGTTAAGTGCGGAAACCTTATCAGACAGGCGACGTAACCTGTAGCGTTTGTAAAAAAAAACCCTTTTTATTGTCACCACCTTAGGGTCCTTGCCTGACTACCGACAAAAGGGGCCCTTTGGCAAAAAAACCTATACCAGGGCCCCCTTTACTAGCTGGCCGTAAGTCCCAAGGTTCTTTATCAATCGAATTATCCAAGACCCCTTTCACAACTGATGGGAGCCCTTCCCAGATGTCCCTGAGTGTCC